>JAXQQM020069115.1:0-77445 GCA_034641835.2 Pinus albicaulis
GACAAGCTTGAAGGGGATAGCATATGCTTGTAATATAAGTCCGTCCTTCGGATGAATCCATCCTAGTACATTTAACGAGCCCTAGGAAGGAGGAACTCGAATATCGTCATTACGACTGGATCCGATGTCATCAGGGTTTAACGAGTCTGACAAAGGAAGAACTCGGTGTCTTTTCATGTTTAGAGAGTTTGAAAAGACAGCAGAAAAGTAAACTCTGATGGTCCCTTTTCGTAAATAGTTCCTCATATTCGAAAAGGTAGAAAACTATGTCTGAGAAAACCTCCTAGTCGCGATAGGCTAGGGTATTCCTTTTTCATAAATAATATATCCCAGCCCAAAAAAAGGGGTAAACGTATACTGGGTAGATGACGATTCGTAGCCACTTTAACGAGATCGAAACGACAAGGGGCTCGACAATCTTTTCATATTTAGAGAGTCAGAAAAGAGCTGAAATATGACTCAAGAAATGACTTTTTCGTGTTTTTACCGAGTCCGAAAAAAGTATAAAATACAACTCGTATCACAATCCAAGTCGCGTAAAAACCTGTCGCTGCACATAAAAGCGAGTGTAAAATCCATTTTTCGACAAAATATATTAAAATATTGAGAAAAATGACTTTCAAAACCTAATTTTGACTTCAAAAGTTATAAATATGCCACAAATGGTAAAAACATATTTAATTTTACTTTTTACCTCATTTGGAGAGCAACAGTGAGCTTTTGGTGTGCGAACTTGCGGCAGTGATAGCGACCAATCCAGTACATCATCCGGGTTCTCGTCCATTCCAGGTAAGAGGCGCTCCCTTAAGCTCTGTTTTGATCCATTTTTTGTAGATTTCCATTGTGCATTCGATCTCTGGGGGGGAACCTTTTGAATTTTAGGGCTCGGCCAATTGGCGCGGGTATCCGGCACAGACCCGCGCCAATTGGCCCTTGCTTACAAAGGGGCTGCACCAACTGGCGCGACTGTTAGCAAAATAGTCGCGCCAATGGCGCAACGTGATTTTCTGCTTTAATTTTCCAAAATGTGAGCCACTCAATTGATTTTTTAAGTGTAACAGAGATCTAATAAGGCATTTTTTACCATGCTGGTGTAGATATCCAAGCACAATGGTGATTGAATGGAAGGAGAGGGAACATGGAGAAGAGGAAGAAATGGCCATGCAAAATGAAGCTTGCATGAACACACTCCGGGACTGTGGTCTCAAGAATTTTTTCCTCATGCCATGCTTACGAGCTCAACCTAAGCTATTACAGTACTTGGTTAGCATATGGGATGAGAACAAGGAAGTGTTTAAACTCCGGTACCAAGTGCTAGAACTTGAAGTTTCCGATGTCTATTTCATAACCGGACTGTCACACAGAGGCCCAGTGCCAATCATGACAGGCAGTAGACCCTCTGGAGAGAAAATGGAGCAGGTAATGGCGAGAGTGTGCCTAGGGGCACAGACAGGATCGGGGAGTGGGAAAGTAGACATCCACACTATCCGCGATCTAGCACTCCGAGTAGTGCTTCACACCATTACGCAGGCTGCGGGATCGTAGGCACCGCACGAGGCAACCAAGGTGCAGCTCCTACTAGCCTCCGAGTGCATGAACCCTACATTGTTCGATTGGGCCACCGCAGTGACAACCAACATCAAAAGGCAGCTAACAAAATGTAAGAAAGCCAAACTGAAACAGTTTGGATACGGTTCCATTCTGGTGTCGTTCATCTTGGAACGACTACCCATTTTTCAGGGCCAAGGGGCAATAGTTGCCGAGCCGACACCAAGGGAGCCAAGGATGGCTCGATGGGTAGCACTCATGCCCAGATCAGGAGCGGGCCAGCAGATGTCCTGGAGGCCCAATTTCTTTCCATGGTTACGACGTCAACTGATTATAGTTGAGGATTGGCCCTATGCTGGGACCGATTTCACTGGAGACCCAGATATTTCGCTCCCGGAGGCGGAGGATTGGGACGAGGAGCTGGGTATGACTCTTTTTTATTTTTATGTATTTATTATTTTTATGATACATGCCTATTCTAACAACAGTTCTATGTGTATGCAGATGTTGGCCCAGAGAGACCTGCCAGCATGTCGCCTATTGCATGGAGAATTCCTCTCGCATATGACCCTCAGGCAGAGGGTGTCGAAGGAGGAGAGATGATCCAAAACCTTGAGGGCATTGCCTGGGGGATTCCAGACTATGCCCGGCTAGCAGATGTCCTGATGGCATATCAGAGACACACTGTGGGGGTGCCTAGTCGCCTCCACCGACTACTGAGACGCTTGGTGCGCACGGTGACATGTTACCACGAGCACCATGCTGATTAGACATCTAGGGCTTTTCATGCATATATTTTTGAGATACATGTTGTCTCTGGCTATTATTAGACAGACATGTATATTTTTTGATTTTCTGTGATGTACACAAACTGCAAACTATTCGACAACACACTAGTACATTTGCGTAAATTCCAACACTCGTCTCCGACACTTTTGACCAAATGTCAAAAATTTCACTAAATTTTTTCAATCCCGCCCGAAACCGTCGCTATACCGACGTCTAGAGAAATGTGTTGCAATACCGACACTTAGACAAAGTGTCGCAATTGTGACATTTGAAGGAAGACGTCGCAATTGCGACACTATGCCCCAAAGCGTCTCTATTGCGACGACTGCTTCCAAACGTCGCAATTGTGACACAATGTCTAAGTGTCACAATTGCGACGTTTGGAGGCAGCCGTCGCAATAGCGATGCTTTGTTTGCGACACAATGTATAAGTGTCGCAATTATGACGTTTAGAGGGATCCGTCAGCAACGCTCTGGCCGCTGTCGGTATAACGACACTTATATGCAATAAACGACAGTTATATACCTTTTAAAAAATGGTCGGCTTACAGAGCAGCGCGAGGAGTAGTTAATGGAGGCACCTTTGCGATTGCGCATAATTTGGAGAGAAAATAGTAATAATGAGAGAGGATCCTTTAATTGCGTCTTTGATTTGTGAAGGTATGGATTGTCCAGCCTGAAATTCTATGTTGTCGAGAAAGACTCGCAATCCTCTGGAAACAAGACTGTTGTGAAGATGCCTGGCGAAGAAACAGACATCGGGTTCACGACTGTTGATGAACACATCGTAGTCCGGTGAAGAAGGCACCAAGGAGGGTATTCTCAGTGAATGAGGGATGTTGAAATATTAATTTCAACTACCCTGTCCTCTGGCCACTTTCTAAATCTGTTTGAATGGCTGTGTCAAACAGCCGCTTTCTAAAACTGATGAACAGTCAATTTTGGTTTTGAAATCACAGTCCTTGCACACTTAAAAACAGAACGCTGTATTGCTTTGGAAACATAGCAATTTAATAGTAAACGCGGGAGATTTTAATTCAGAAGAATGTGGTCCCATAGACCACAGACCAAATCAGCCATCCACGTGGAAGCAGGCGATTCGATCGCGTTATTTTTTGGCCCGTCTGCATTGTGGAATTCCGGACCCGAAACATTATAGGGCGGAATTAATTTGATTTTCGCGTCACAGTTTTCCTCCGTACGAAAAGCCAAAAAACGGACCCGAATTTTTATATGGCGTATTCTATGAAGTTTTCGCGTCACAAATTAGGGTGACATCAGCAGGCTATTTTGGAACGCGAATTTGTGATTGAAATCGGGTTTATTTTTTTTGAAGTCCAGACGTATGATATAGTTTTATTAATATTTTGTTATAAGTTTTGTTTCACCACCCGATAGTTATTTAAACCATTGGCTCATATATAACATATGCGCAAATATTTCAATTTGGGCATTTGTAATGTGGGCCCCGAATACTTTAAATAGGTACATATACATTAGACAGTTAAAATTTTTGAGGATTGCACCCCCGGTGCAATTGTTTGTTTATAAGATTATATGATACATGTGAGATAAAGGTTTATTATTTATCATATATAAATAAATTTTATCAATATTGTACATTTACACTTTTATGAGGTGATGTTATAAGTAAATTCATAAATATCTCTATTTAATCCTCATTTTACTCCATGAATATGTTTGGAAATGAAATTTCAATAGATTAATTTTCTCCTAACCTATGTATCATCAATATTGTACATTTACATTCTTAATTATGAGGCGATGTTATAGGTAAATCCATGAATATCTCCTTTTAATCTTCATTTTACTCCATAAATATGTTTGGAAATGAAATTTCAATAGATTAATTTTCTTGCTATTATATGTTTTACGAAGATATGGTAAGGAATTCTCTCTTGTTCTTCTTAGAAATAATTATATATAATTTTATTTTATTTTTCAAAATAGATTAAAAAAATTATATGAGAAAAATTATTAATTCATCAATATGTGTGTGTGTGTGTGTTGTGAGGAATAATTTCATAGTTCAACTTAATGGTTCATTATATAATCATGTGATCATCACCAATGATATATCTTAAAAAGCAATTGAAAAGCCATGTGTACAAAATCGATGTATACTCTAGAGAGTGGTTCTCATATCACTATGTAAATTGTTGTATGCTACTTCAACAAAATTATAAGATAAACTGTAATACACATCATATATGCACCATAAAAATTGGTACAGGGTAAAACCCACCTGCCACACCTTGGTACGCGATCCAATTTTCTCTGTCAACTCTTCTAGCTGTGAGAGTTTCCTCCAAGGATCATGATACCCCCAAGGCCTGTTATCATCCTAGTAATTCTCAGGTTGTGGGATAGGGATTTTTGTAGTTAAGAACACCAGGGGTAACCAAGAACCGCTTTGGGAATTCAAGATCTAGCCTTCTTGAACTCCAGAGAGGGATCTCTCCATATGATTTAGCTTTGTTTTAGTAACATATATTAGGCTAGCTATGATTGTGTATTTGGGTTTGATTTTAAAATATTGGTGGGAAGAAAGATATTTCAAGGTAAACCAGAAGGATCTACCATAATATTGGGCAATGGAGTCAACTCTCTAGGCAAGCAGAACTAAGAAATAAGGCTCAGAGATGAAAATGTTTGGTCTCAATCTAGTCTCCTAAATTGAGCTCATTTAATTGTCAACCAGGGTTGGTAAACTGCTGAAGTGAAGTGTACCGTATGTACCTAGGTGTTTGTTTCTTAATGCGTTGTGTGTAGTGTTTTATGATGTTTTTGGTCTTTTGTGATGATTTATGATGTTTTTGGTCTTTTGGTAGTTTTATGTTCACAAGGAAAATGACTAGAAAGCTAATGGAAAGGAGCTAATGATTAAAAACAAAGTGAAGCCTAATTGGTTGATGACAAATGACAAATGCAAATGCAATACTGAAACAGAATCAAATCTAAACTATGACTAAGCAGAAACAAAGCTTGATAATGAATTTTAAACAAATGATTCAAAACATAAATTCAACTTGTCAAATGCTTTCATCAAAGGTGTTTTGAGAGAGAGCTTGAGACATGGTCAATTAAGTATGCAAATCCTCCTATCTAAACAGTTAAACAACTAAATTATAATGATGCAACATTTTGTCCTTGATTAGAGATTTGTTGAAGCATAATTGGAGTAAAATATTGATACCATCATAAGGTCTTTTACTCTAAGGCTAGTTCCTAACTCTATTCTGCCACTTAGTTTGATAACACTACACTTCACTCAAAGGTTAGAGATCTTTAAAATAGTCTTTTGAGGAAATGTTTGTTTGTAAGATGATCAAGAAGTTGCAGAAGTACTTCAGGCCTTAAAATGATATTGTCTTCTGTTCATATGGTTATGAATCAATTATGGATTTTAGAACAAGAAGAGGTTTGTGAATAATGAAGGCTGTTTTTGTTAAGTTTAACAACTGAAGTAATCTAATATGCAGTGAATGACAACTGAATGTGGAGTGCCAATGCAATGAGTGAAGCTAAAACTGTACTTAAGATGTCACTAGTCTAAAACAGTGTTAAACTACAAGTCATTATCAAACTTAAAGCAAAAAAACTGAACATGAGTTAAGTGAAATTAAACTCCGGAGTATCCTAACTATGCTATGCAAACATAAAGACTGAAAGCAATTAAAAACTAAGATATCATGGCTATCTCCCACTCATCATTATGATATTTTGGACAAGCGTTTAAGAGCAAGGACAACTATGGTACTTAGTGCAAACACACAAATGAAGCGTTCAGGATCACAATCATGCTTAAAACATTATAAAGATTTCTTGGAAGTGTTTCTTCTTGTGGAAGAGTATTTAGCATAAGTATAACTGTGATGGTGAACAAAAGAGATTACAATTAAATCCTACAATACTATAGCCATTTCCCATTCATTTTCATAATCTTTTGGAAGAGCTTCTTCTTTTGGAAGAGTTTTTAGAACGAGTTATAACTATAGTAACTAATGAAAACAACTACGAATTCAACTTAAAAAAAAAAACGTAAAGGCAGCTAGGATACTTATCTAAATTACGCAAATAAATCCGTGCAAGAGGCAGGGGCCCTCTACCACCTGACGGAATCTAACCCCAAATCAAATTAACGCTTTCAAAACAACACTGTCTGCTTCATTAAAAGAGGAATAACTTGAACAGAGCAATCTGCGTCTTCAGAAATGTAGCACAGAATCTAAGCAAAATCTAGAACAAAATCTAGCCTAGCTCTCGGTTTCCCAAGTGTTTATATAACAAATGTACATAACAAGACTTGCAAAAATTCCAGGATCATTGTCTTTCCTTATCGAAATCACATTAGGACTCTTGAAGTGGCTGCGTAAAAAGGAAAAGGACATCTGGACTAAGACAGTCCTACTAGAAGTCTGCCTTCTTAAATGTGTTCCCACATATCAAAACCATATCCAGAATTCGTTTCTTCCTTCATGGTGAGCAACGAACAATGTAGACATGACGTGGAATATACCCATATGCGGTTTTTCTTGAGAGGCCACCTAGAACATACCCAAACGTGAAGACAGCTGCAGAATTGCCGGTTAGCTACGGAATGTCTGCATTCTGCAGCTAGTTCCAGTCAAAATGCATTACAATGGAAAAAATCACAAAACTTAGCAAGTCAGTCATGTAAATCATTCTAAAAGTAATTTTAACTAAATTCATTGATCAATTGGGTCTAGGATATCAATGGAAAAAGGAAAATGAGGTAAAGTAAGATGAAAGGAAGCACAATTTTGAGGCTCAACATGTGCTAAGGGAAAGATAGGTGACCTTCTAAGGCTATGTATAGGCTTGATTTGATGGAGTGGATGGAATCTGAGCAAAAGGGAACTTAAGAATCCTTAAGCTATAGATAAGAAGATTGAAGAAGGGGATCTAACTAGGAACTATAGAACTGCCCATAAGGTTTTACGAACAGGCTATTACTGGCCTACCATCTTTAAGGATGCCAAAAAATTCGTGCAGGCCTGTGATAGCTGCCAAAGGGCAGGACGCCCTGGGCAGTCTGATGAAATGCCTTTGAACCCTCAACTAGTGATTGAACCATTTGAACGTTGGGCACTTGATTTTGTTGGCCCTATTAGTCCTCCTTCAAACCAAAAAACATACATCCTAGTTGCAACCGAATATGTCACTAAGTGGGTCGAAGCAGAGGCACTTTCAAAAGCTACAGAGGACTCTGTAGTACAGTTTCTTTCCAAATCTTTGTGCACTATGGTCTCCCAAGGGACATAATCACAGATGGAGGACCACAATTTGTAGGTAATAAATTAGCTGAAACATTGCAAAACTACCACATTCAGCACAAGATTACAACTCCATATCACCCATAGGCCAATGGCCAAGTAGAGAGCACGAACAAAGTAGAAAACATTAAAATGCCAACAAGTTTCGAAACAGGGAGCTTATTATCACTAATCCTGTTTAATTTTTCCTTAGTTGATCATTATAGACTAGAAAAACATAATATGAATGAATGTAAACTTTAAAGAAATACACTGAAAACAAGGAAAGAAATGAGACTTATCTTGTCACCACGAGAATCCTTAGCTATGATGTCTCTGATCTCTTTCCAGTCTACTGCTTTCACTAATTGACTCACCAACTTCAATATAACCAGCAAATAAGACTATAGTTGTCTTGAGAAATTTTATTCACACTGAATACTTCAAATTGTGAAGTATTTATACAAAAAACTGTTTACAAAATATCTCAGGAATTGAGATAATGTTTTAATAAAAAATAGGAAAGAAAACTTAAAAAGAGGGACAGTTGCAAAACAGTTTGCAAGTTGTTACCTTTTTACAAGAAAAATAGAACCGATTATTCTAATTTGAACTGATTGTTGTTGTGCACTTTAACCCTGTATTTTTACCATTTGAGGTAACAGTAAAAAATGAATTTCCAAGTGAATTTCCTGTTTTTTATCCATTAAATTCATAGCAGATCTGTGAATTCTTGCCACTTTTCTGCAGAGGGGATATTCATAGTCTTCAATTTTCTGTAACTTTCATCTGCCTCTGTATACTTGGAAAAGTTAGGCTTGATAGTGAACATATGCCTGATCTCATTATCTAAAAAGAACAGATTTTCAAAATACTGAAGAAGTATTTTGCCTGTTGGTGATCCTTGAGGCAGTTGTTGTTTGGCTTGCTCTTTTGCATGATTTCTGATTTTTAGATCATAATATTTATGAGGCATTAACTTTTCATTCAATGCGTGAATATCAGGCAAACCTGCTTCTGACAATGTTTTGTATTTGGCTAAAAATCTTGAGATGGATAAATTCATGTCTTTACACCGGTCCTCTAGATTACTCATTATGTTTCTTTTGTTCAGGACCTTTTTTATTTGAAGAATGGTTTATGTTCTATCAACAATTTTCAATTCTTCCAACTCTTCCCTGGTTTTACTGTTTAAAAAAGCTATGAGTTGGATTGCTTGGGCTAGTTTTTTGTCAATTTCCCTCTTAGTCTTGTCAATCTCTGCACTAGAAACTTGAAGTAACTCCCTCTGTTCATAAATTATCCGAATTGAAGGCCATTGAGAATGAATGCCTTCAATAATTTTGGTCCATAAATGATTTTTTATATAGGCCACTTGATCTGTAAGATTTACTTGTGCTTGCAGAATCTTTACCTGTTCTTGTAGTCGATCAGCCCTTTGCTCATGTCCTCTAGAAGTAATCAAGGCATCATTTTTGGAATTTTCTAAATTTTTAATAGTGCCTCGTTACGCTGAATCGCCTTAGGCTGAAAGAAGGCGAGGTTCAAGGCAACATCAAACCAAACTTAGCCTCATAGCTAGCCCTACGAGGACAGGAGAGGGCTCTCTTCAGTCAATCTCGATAAAATGAGCAATAAGGTGCAAGATGACTTAAAATGGGAACTAATTTTAGGCTAGTAAATAGATAGGAAGGGGTATTTTGATAAATGACTGGGTTTCTGGGTAGTATGGGGACAAAGGACAGCATGAGTAGGGAAATTAAATGAAAGACGCAGATTATCTCATGAGGCAAGATAGGCATGAAGTTTTAACAATCAATGGAATTATATGGAGTGAAAGACAAACTGAGAGGCCGAAAAGGGCATATATAATGAACTTTCTCGCACGTAAGAAGGTACACGTAAAATGAACGCTTTCCCAGGCGGTAGCAATTAACATGGATTCTACCTTTCTCACTTCTTAAAATCATCAATCTAGAAATGATTATGAAATGAAAAGTAAACATAACGAGGAACATATGAAACCGAGAAGAAACAAATGTTAAATTCATACCACAGGAGTCTCATGAACCAGAGCCGTATCTTTTCATTAAAATCTCTCGTCAAAAACCGTACACAATGAAGCTCTCTCGTTATTCCTATACACTTCTCCCGTAACTCTAACCCCTTACAAATGATTTTTCATACAATAAATAAAACTATCTGTGGGAAAACAGATCGACCCAAAAACAAGGGCTTTGTTTCAGCTGAAATTACAGAAATAGAAAAAAATATTCTTCTATTCTAAAAACAGACCAACGTTCCCCTTGAAATTCTTTGATTGACCAACTAAAAGATAAAAACTGGAGAGCGGATCCCATAAAATCATGACTGAGGACCAAAAATAGGCTTCGTTCCTATATATTCTGCGTTCTAATTTTTGCGTGCTTTGACTTGGCATTTACATTTGTTATTTGAATAAAAGTTCACTTTTTAACAAAATGCCTTTAAATTTTGCTTTTGATGACATGAAAAATGAACGATCCCAGCTGGCAATTTTGCTAATCTATCAAGCCTTCAAACTGTGAATATTCCCAAGCAAAGTCATTACTCTGTTTAGCAGGATTCATGTCATCAAAACATATGATTAAGTGCCTTTATACCTCTGAGCAACGTATTGGTTTAAAAGAGCAGCCTTTGCGTGCCCAAATATGGAGACAACCACGTGGTTTAGGAGAGAAACACGTACACACGTTTAAATTCAGAAAAACATTGGTGTTTTCCAACCAGACGTATCAATTTCTCCCCTAGTTGACCATTATCCAAAGCATAAGAATCCTTTGTTTGATTGCAACAAAGAAAGCCGTCCTAATGCTGTAACCAAAGCCCTTCACAACAATAGTAACCACAATGGTCTTTGCAATATACACCAGAATCACAGATGCTAGCAAAATATCCACATGGTTCCAGAGAAACTGGACATGAATAAGCATTCTAATGCTAGAAAGGAAGAGTACTACAAATAGATTATGTATGGGTTCAACTTGCTCGAGCGTATGATAAGCGAAATCTGTGGTTGATGTCATAACTCCTGCTGCAAATGAACCCAGTTTCAAGGCTCAGACCTAACTTGTCGCTGCACCAAGCCACTAGCAGGCAGAAAGAAACCGAAGCCAGCTGGTAGATTTCATTTGTGATTTCATCGTTGACTGCTTCCATGAAATTCTTCTCCAGAAGGAAAGGAGAATGTTGGTGGTGAATTTTTTGTTTTTGAGGCAACAGAGTTCCGCTATAACAAACTGCGTTTTCTTCCACTTTTGCTTCCAATCTGCCCATTTCGAAATTTTCCATGTGCCTTTCTAACAATGGCTGCTGCAGTGACCTTAGCAGTGGTACGGCACCTGGCAAGAGCTTCTGATTGTCGCCGATATGTTTGTGCAATATTTGCCTGGATCTGCTTGTTGAGCCATTTGTCTTCTTCATGCATAGCCAACTCCTCTTCTTCATACTTATCAAGGTCGGGATAAATTGCTGCAATCAGAGCATCATAATTTGGATCATCTCTCAATGATCTGTAGCTGGCACAGTGTGTATGACATTGAGGGCATCATAAACGCATAGACTTGTCAATACATTCTCTTGCAAAAGCCGTGGAGACATTCCATCACCGTCCTTGTCTTTCGGATAATTCCCAGGCAGATAGGACACTACACTTCCTTACGAATATCAGACAGTTTGACCACAACATATTTGGAGGCAATAAATTCGAAATCGTTTGAGTTTGGAGCAACAATGACGATTTTCAAGCCTATTGATCCTGTGCGCCGCGCGTAAACCCAATGCGCCGCGGCCTTTGGGTGCGCCGCGCCAGAAGAAAATAACACTGACAATTCCGGCTCTGTGCGCCGCGCCTCTTTTGTGTACGCCACGCGCAATCTTCACACATAGTCACGGTCTTTCTAAAATGCAGTTTGTTCTCCCAATCTTTAATTCGAATTCTCCTTGTAATGGTACAAATGTAATGGTCCAACCACAAATGTGGTTCCTCATAAGCATGCTTCTTGGTGTTTTGATCCGCATCTTGACTTGTATAGGTGCATGCCCACATTTATTAGTGTCAAGGATGAAGGAAAACTCTGCTAGCTCGGAATCTTCTGATGTTTGCCACACCATGGCTTGAAACCAGTTGCACACAACTATGGGTTTTTTGGCCATAATAGCTTCCATCACATCATTTGTTATAGGAGAAGAATCTTCAACAATAAGATGTGTACACTTTGACATCCATTTCTCTGTTGCGTAGGCTCCCATTGATGACACAACGATACATAAATCATGTTTCCGATTCAGTCTTTCTAGGGCTGGTATACATAATAAGAATGGGACGAAGTTCAATCTGAAAGTTGTATTATTCGTTCCAAATGTCATCAAGTCCCCATTACTTAGAATTGTCTTCTTATTTGCTAAAGAAAACACTGACTTTGAACGAATTTCCTTGTTGACCAATGCGCCAAACTTTGAAAGATCCTTCATGCGAATTTCTTGAAAAGGGACCCTTGAAAAACACTAGAAGGCATTCCAAGAAGAGGCTGCCTCAACTATGATCTCTGCATGCACACGTGAGATAGTTTTATCAGTTTATTTCCACTGACTTCTTGACTGAGATGATGATTCCTTTGGCTGTTTTTGCAGGGATGACTGATGTTGGATTCAACAAAGGATCATGGCGAGGCTGCATGTGAACATCTTCAACTGGAAAATTTTAAATAATTACATATTTAAAAACACATTTTGACGATTTCTTCTTCAAAACAGGGTTTTGAAGAAGAATCAATCTCGTATTTTTGACGATAACAATCTTGAAATAAAAACTCACTGAAGACGTCCTCATGGCCTGCGGGCATTATTCAACGTTCTGAAGACAAACCCTAGACCTATGACTCTTGTTTGACCAACCCAAGAAGACAAGGCAATATGAATCCCAAATAACCGTCCGACCAATACTGGCCCTAATGGGGATGGTAGCTCTAGATCCTCGGAGGTGCCAAGAACAATAGAATCAGGGGAAGAGCAAACAAGGCTCTCCTTCCATTGGGCAATGGAGTCCATTATTTCAAAAAATCGACACGACTAACTTATTAACTAGAAAACCGACTCACAAATGACTCATGACTGAATTAAAACAAGAATTTACAAAGCTTTTGGAAAAAAGGCAGTAGTCCATCAAGACTTGAAATCATGATGACAACCACCTGCATACTGATGAAATATGTACAATTATGTATAATGGGCCTTCCAATGTAACCAATCAAGCAGATGCCTTCTTGATTGATTCTCCTGATCAGATCTCCTGGTCAACAATAAATACTGGTAACTGGGCATCAAAAAACATAATTGACCATGATCTCCTTCATCATTGAACACTGCAATAATCACCTTTTCTGCTGACTGCAACAAATCTGCCAGAGGATATTGAAAAACATGAAGATTTACCTCCTGCTGAAAGAACAAGGTGTATTTTTCTCCTGCTTCTGATCTTCCTTCAATAAAAGTCTGTTCATGGTCCTCAAAGAATTCTGAACAAGTGGATGAGCATATCTCCTCTTGGAAAAACATTTCAAAACACGAGACATATGAAGAGGAATCTGAAAGGGAATGTTGAATGGTCTGATTTTCTGTAGTTTGAATATATCTTGGATCATCTTCATATGATATCACAGCCAAATTATCATGTTTCTCATTACATTCATCAATCATGAGAAAAGAAACTTCAGATGATTCTTGAAACCCAACACTATCATTTCTATCATCTACCATAAATTCATCAAGAGAAACTTTTTCACTTACTTGAACAAAGATGTCATCTTGTTTTGCATCAATTGACTGGATTATTTCCTCATGAAGGCTGTGTTCTAATGAACTGAGAACATTTGGATCCATACCTCTGTTGTCTTTATCCCAGATGATCTCAACAGCAGAATTCTCCTTAATGAGACTTGGTACAAGGTATTCTTGGTCATCACAATCTGAATCTGAAACTGAAGTAGCTGACTTGACTGCATCGCATTCTGAAATTGAATCTTGACTTCCCTGTACGCTGTCTACTTCTATGGACATATTTGAAACAAGATCTTATCTTTCATCACTTTCAGCCATATAGACCTCTTCAACCTGCTGATCTATAAAGCTGCTTACAGGATTGTCATCCTTTTCAGAAAAGGAAGAAGTTCCACCATCACCTTCTTGACCATGTGCACACTGCAGATCTGTGTTAACTTGAGCTGGAACAGGACCGTTCAAGAGTTGATCTATCTCATCTTCAGATAGAGGAGATAATACCCTTTGTTTTCTTTGCCTCAAACAGTGATTGTCTTCATTGATTTCAAGTGAAGGAGTATACAGATTTTCCTCATACTGCTGATCCATTTCATGTAATTCCTGTTGACTGTCAAGATGCAAAATTCCTTCATCTTCCACCACACTAAAATCTTGATCCTGCTGCAAATTTTCATGATCGTCTTTATGCTGCTGAAATGGATTTTCATACAGGGCTTCCATGATCTCATCATCCATGAAATTATCATCTTCATAATATTTCTCAAGGCTTTCAATAAAAGTAGAAGCATGTTTTCAACAGTCATGAAATAAATTTAATGATGGATAAGCTACTTGATATCTTTCAATGAACAGGGCATGAAAATCCTTTAAACAATAAATACAGGCCAGCGGCAAATTTTCATACCAAGATTGGGCTTCACCTTCCAGAGTGGCCAGGAATATCTTCATCAAGCAATCTTCAGGAAAATCCACCTTCAACTTGCGAATATGCATGTGAAATCTAACTAGATGTAAAGCAACATCCTTCTTACCATCATCACTAAACGTAGGCAGATTCCTTGACCAATCTACCTTGGGCATTTTATTCGAAAAACCTGGAATGTGGTCTCGGCTCATGGGAGCGTATCTTCTCGTGATTCGGTCCATCTTGAAAATCTGACAGCTACTGATCTCCCTGCAGTGAAGTCACCATGAAGCATTGATTGTTTGGATCTTTCAGTGAATGAAGTCGCCAGGTGAATGATTCCAGCCTTGCGGTGTCTGACTGCTGTCCACCATCAGCAATCGGATCTGAACTTTGTTATCCTTTACCGGGGAAGATGTTCCCCAGTATGGTCGCCACTATGTTAGCGCTCAAATCTACCTTAGGCTGAAATAAGGTAAAACTCAAGGCTACATCAAACCACGCTCAGCCTCGTAGCTAGCCCTACGAGGACAGGAGAGGGCTCTCTCCAGTCAATCTCGATAAAATGAGCAATAGGGTGCGAGATGACTTAAAATGGGAACTGATTTTAGGCTAGTAAATAGATAGAAAAGGGGTATTTTGATAAATGACTCTGAAGCTCAACATGGGACAAAGGACAAGTATGAGCAAATGGAAATTAAATCAAATACACGCATTGTTTCATGAGGCGAGATAAGCATGAAGTTTTAACAATCAAATTGGAATTATATGGAGGAAAAGACAACCGAGAGGCCGAAAAGGGCATATATAATGAATCCTTCTACGTAAGAAGATACACAGAAAATGAACGCTTCCCAAGGCAAAGCAGCAAAGAAATTAACATGGATTCTACCTTTCTCACTTAAAAGCATTCATCTAGAAATGATTATGAAATGAACAAGAAACATAACGAGGGAACATATTAAACCGAGAAGAAACAAATGTTAAATTCATACCACAGAGTCTCATGAACCGTAGAGTCGTATCTTTCATTAAAATCTCACATAAACTATACAATGAAGCTCTCTGTTCCTCTACACTCCTCCCTAACTCTAACCCCTTACAAACAAATGATTTTTTCATACAATAAATAAACCATCTCATAAAAAAAAACATATCGAACCAAAAACAAGGGCACTAAGCTTTCAACCGAAATTACAGGAATAGAAAAAAATATTCTTCTATTCTAAAAACAGACCAACGTTCCCCTTGAAATTCTTTGATTGACCAACTAAAAGATAAAAACTGGAGAGCGGATCCCATAAAATCATGACTGAGGACCAAAAATAGGCTTCGTTCCTATATATTCTGCGTTCTAATTTTTGCGTGCTTTGACTTGGCATTTACATTTGTTATTTGAATAAAAGTTCACTTTTTAACAAAATGCCTTTAAATTTTGCTTTTGATGACATGAAAAATGAACGATCCCAGCTGGCAATTTTGCTAATCTATCAAGCCTTCAAACTGTGAATATTCCCAAGCAAAGTCATTACTCTGTTTAGCAGGATTCATGTCATCAAAACATATGATTAAGTGCCTTTATACCTCTGAGCAACGTATTGGTTTAAAAGAGCAGCCTTTGCGTGCCCAAATATGGAGACAACCACGTGGTTTAGGAGAGAAACACGTACACACGTTTAAATTCAGAAAAACATTGGTGTTTTCCAACCAGACGTATCAATTTCTCCCCTAGTTGACCATTATCCAAAGCATAAGAATCCTTTGTTTGATTGCAACAAAGAAAGCCGTCCTAATGCTGTAACCAAAGCCCTTCACAACAATAGTAACCACAATGGTCTTTGCAATATACACCAGAATCACAGATGCTAGCAAAATATCCACATGGTTCCAGAGAAACTGGACATGAATAAGCATTCTAATGCTAGAAAGGAAGAGTACTACAAATAGATTATGTATGGGTTCAACTTGCTCGAGCGTATGATAAGCGAAATCTGTGGTTGATGTCATAACTCCTGCTGCAAATGAACCCAGTTTCAAGGCTCAGACCTAACTTGTCGCTGCACCAAGCCACTAGCAGGCAGAAAGAAACCGAAGCCAGCTGGTAGATTTCATTTGTGATTTCATCGTTGACTGCTTCCATGAAATTCTTCTCCAGAAGGAAAGGAGAATGTTGGTGGTGAATTTTTTGTTTTTGAGGCAACAGAGTTCCGCTATAACAAACTGCGTTTTCTTCCACTTTTGCTTCCAATCTGCCCATTTCGAAATTTTCCATGTGCCTTTCTAACAATGGCTGCTGCAGTGACCTTAGCAGTGGTACGGCACCTGGCAAGAGCTTCTGATTGTCGCCGATATGTTTGTGCAATATTTGCCTGGATCTGCTTGTTGAGCCATTTGTCTTCTTCATGCATAGCCAACTCCTCTTCTTCATACTTATCAAGGTCGGGATAAATTGCTGCAATCAGAGCATCATAATTTGGATCATCTCTCAATGATCTGTAGCTGGCACAGTGTGTATGACATTGAGGGCATCATAAACGCATAGACTTGTCAATACATTCTCTTGCAAAAGCCGTGGAGACATTCCATCACCGTCCTTGTCTTTCGGATAATTCCCAGGCAGATAGGACACTACACTTCCTTACGAATATCAGACAGTTTGACCACAACATATTTGGAGGCAATAAATTCAAAATTGTTTGATTTTGGAGCAACAATGACGATTTTCAAGCCTATTGAGCCTGTGCGCCGCGCGCAAACCCAATGCGCCGCGGCCTTTGGGTGCGTCGCGCCAGAAGAAAATAACACTGACAATTCCGGCTCTGTGTGCCGCATCAATTTGGTGCGCTGCGCCTCTTTTGTGTGCGCCACGCGCAATCTTCACACACAGTCACGGTCTTTCTAAAACGCAGTTTGTTCTCCCAATCTTCAATTCGACTTCTCCCTGTAATGGTACAAATGTAATTGTCCAACCACAAATGTGGTTCCTCATAAGGATGCTTCTTGGTGTTTTGGATCTGCAATCTTGACTTGTACAGGTGCATGCCCACATTTTAGTGTCATGGATGAAAGAAAACTCAAGCAGTTCTGGGAATCTCTGAAGGTAAAGATGTTTGCCACACCATGGCTTGAAACCAGTCACACACAACTATGGGTTTTTTGGCTATAATAACTTCCATCACATCATTTGTTATAGGAGAAGAATCTTCAACAATAAGATGTGTACACTCTGACATCCATTTCTCTGTTGCGTAGGCTCCCATTGATGACACAACGATACATAAATCATGTTTCCGATTCAGTCTTTCTAGGGCTGGTATACAGAATAAGAATGGGACGAAGTTCAATCTGAAAGTTGTATTATTCATTCCAAATGTCATCAAGTCCCCATTACTTAGAATTGTCTCCTTATTTGCTAAAGAAAACACTGAATTTGAACGAATTTCCTTGTTGACCAATGCGCCAAACTTTGAAAGATCCTTCATGCGAATTTCTTGAAAAGGGACCCTTGAAAAACACTGGTAGGCATTCCAAGAAGAGGCTGCCTCAACTATGATCTCTGCATGCACACGTGAGATAGTTTTATCAGTTTATTTCCACTGACTTCTTGACTGAACTGATGATTCCTTTGGCTGTTTTTGCAGGGATGACTGATGTTGGATTCAACAAAGGATCATGGCGAGGCTGCATGTGAACATCTTCAACTGGAAAATTTTAAATAATTACATATTGAAAACAAATTTAATGATTTCTTCTTCAAAACAGAGTTTTGAAGAAGAAATACCCTCAAGCATCTTTAATGATGAAATTTTGAATTGAAAACTTATGGAAAACCTCCTCATGGCCTGCGGGCGTTATTGAAGCATTTTGAGAACAACTATCTGCAAACCCTAGACCTATGACTCTTGTTTGACCAACCCAGCAAGACAAGGCATAAGGGGTATAAACAACAAGACCGACTCTAACATTGGCTCCAATGGGGATGGCAGCTCCGGCTCCCTGGAAGTGCCAAGAACAACATATCTTTGGAAGAGCAGATTAGAAAAATAATTTGAGATCATAGCTTGCCAAAGATTCTTCTTGCAAGGCAGCCTCACAAGTAGATGGTATAGCAGTGTTTACAGTGGGGATCACTGTAGGAATGACCATTGGTTGTGCTTTTCTTAGTTCTTCATTCTCTTTCATTAGAGATTCTATTTGACTTTCCATTGTTTTTATCTGATCTGTCATTTGATGTACAAGCTGCTTTAAATCATCATTCTCTATTTTTTGCTGTAGAATTTCTTTTGCTTGAGAGTTTTCACTCTGAGGCAACTTCAACTGTTTTCTAAGAGCAGCTATATCCTCATTTTTCTGTTTAATTAAGACTTTTTCCCCTTCAATGTTGGCTGGGTCACCCCCTGATTCAATCACTATATCTTCTAGTGCTTTTATTCTTAAATTATTAGCATACAGTGAGGCTTTGTCCAACTTCATTTGATTTTGGAGGTTGAGCACTGCTTTCTAAAGCCTAATTGATTTCATAGTTTTACTGACAATTTTGGAATATAGCATTTCAGTATTTCTCCTATGAAATTCAATTTGATCTAATTCATGAATGGCATCTACATCCACTTCAAAATCTGTTTTGGAATAATCTGCCACTGATTTTGGCTCAGCCACTGTAGGCTTCAAGAATGACATTACCAATTTATTGGATGAATAATCAAATGTTGAAAGAAGCCTGTCTTTGTTTCCAGGCTTTTCCTTAAGAAATCTAGAATGAGCTTGATTCTTGAGCTCTTCATTCTTCTCTTTAATCTATCTGAATCTGATCTGAATCTCTGACTCTGTATTGTCAGTTTCCTGAGAAGAAGGAGGCAAATCAACAGTAGCCTGGTTTTCCTTCATGACTGTATCTTTTTGTTGTGTTCCAATTTTTACATTTTGAAGTTCTTTTAATGTTTCAGTGACAATTCTTGTTGCTTCATCATCTATATCAATATTTACAGCCTTACCCTTTTCTTCTTCTGTTGACTTGCTTCTTTTACTATAAGGAGTTCTGAATTTTATGTCCCCAATAGTCTCAGCTATGAAACTATCTCCTTCTCTATCTCTTTTATGTACATTATCAGTATCTTTTCTTGTAGAAGCCACCTATACTGTCTGTTCAATCTATTTTCCTTTGCCATTGTCTACCTGTATTACCTGTACTGCCTGTGAATCATCATCAGATAGGGTGTTTGGATCCCATTCAATTTTATTTACATATATTTCAATATGGGGCTTAGGATCATGCAAGTAAACAGGAAACTTACATTTTACCCTTGCTACACTCAAAATACCTTGTGGGTCATACTTCCATGTAAAACTACATGGGAACTTATACTCTTTAAGTTTGACATTTATCTCATTGGCAGCTTCTCTGTTATTCATAATGAATGGCCCAATTTGATTTTTCAGCTTAAATTGGGTCTTTTTCTTGGAAGCTATGAAGTTGATTTCATCTACATTCAATAGTTGTCTCAGATATTCTAAAGCAAATATTCTTGTAGTAACAAATCTGGGTAACTTATATGGGGCCAGGGATGAGCCATACACTCTAATTTCTGTATGATTTTTATATAAATACCAATCTCCAGTTTTGTAGCTCTCTGATAACTGAAGAATTCTTCTTGTCTCATCATTGATCCTAGGGATCTCCTTTTTTTCCAAGAGATACATAGCAGGGCTATAAATGAGTCATTGAAATCTATAAAACTATACTTTCTATTCCATTTCCTTAGAATAGATGACCAAAATACTACTGATAGAACTTTTCCTTCTGCATCCACTTTCTCACATTCAATTGGAAACTTATCTGTTTGATAATATAGGAAGAGGTGGAGTAGATAAGAGGAGTATCTGAAAACTCCTTCTTCTGATAATTTGGATAACTGATAATGCATACTTTCATCAATAAATCTAGCAAAATTGAACTGAATGGATGGTGATTGACCAGGGCTTAGAGTTGACAGAAAACCTAGGATAGCCACATCAGTGAATTCATCACTGGCGTATCCTAGTATGAAGGAGATCATTGAGACAATCTGTCTAGTTTCATCTGGGAAATCAACGGTGTCGAAAGGAGGATTTAACTTAGGAATATCAACTTGATTTGGACAAAAAGTCTTGTATATTTTGAATCTAGTATTGAAATCCAATTCAAGATATAGTTGGGTTAAATCTTCTATTGATAGGGAAGCAGAATTGGGGTCATGATTCATTTGCAGCATGGAATTTATCGACTCTTCAGTGATGTAAAACAGGATGTCTTTTTCTTTGTTTACAATACATCTTTGTTCTGGCATATAATAGGCTTGGCATAATCTGATAAAGTTAGGAACAGAATGAGTGAGAGGGACAATATATCTAGGCAGATTGGATTCCCAAATTGGAATATCTTTGTCACTCTTTTCCACTGATTTGCCATAGCACCAATTATAGACATCAAACAGGTTAAATTCTACATTAGGGTCTAGTATTCTACAGTCCATATCAACTAAAGGGTTGTTCTCTGGAGAAATGACTGGAGGCTGGACTGGTCTGACCACTTCTGTAGAATCAGCCGTGAGTACAGGAGTTGGTTTGTCGATTTTGAAGGACATAGGCCGAGGAATCTTTGCAGAAGAATTATTTTGAGATTTTGGGCCTCCATTCTTGGGGGTTACCTGTTTCTTGGTCATTTTTAATAATGAACGAAGTAAGCTTAAACGGTTTGCTAAGTTCCTTTACGAGAAACATGGGTTTCTTGGCGAAGTTCTACTGAAAATGGGGTTTCTGAGCAGGGTTTTTAGGAAATGAAAGGAATTTAAAGCTCAGAACGTGTATTTAAAATTGAATTCAACATCAAAATGGACTAGGGTATGGAAAAAACTGCGAGAAAGGGAAATTAAGGATTCCAGGGAAATTTGACAGAGTTTCCCCTGAAAAATGGACACTTTTTTGCAGTAAATTTGGTAATTATTTGAAATCGACAGGAATTTTGAAATCTCAGAGGGCAACTTCGAAGAAAAGTACCTAGAGAACCAACGGAATTTGGTTGAAGACGTTGCAGAGGTGCTCAGTCTTCAATTTTTTGAAAATGGCTTCACAGAGGACAATGTAGTACTTTGTAATGGAAATTCAGGGCAATGGGCGTCGAAAAATGGTACTGGTAGGTTGAAAATGGCTCTGCAAAGTTTCTCAGGGTTCAAACGGTGTGATTTTGAGGAAAAATGGTTCTGCAATGTTTTTACAGGTTTAAAGCGAAAAGGTGAAAATTTGAATGAAAAATATAATTTTAATGTATTAAACGATGGTATAACCATAGTTAAATGACATTAAACTTGGGTTAAATGGGTGAGGTTTAGGGAATACCGCCAGTGGTATTCGCGAGGGTAAATGCTGGTAAGCGGAAACTAGCTTTTCAAATGCGATACAACGTGGTGGCGACACGTAAGCGCGGGTGGTTTGGAAAAACCACCCATTTCACGCGGCTTTGCCAAAACATCAAACGATTACTTTATGAGCGTGAAAATGTATTAGCGCCGTCAGATCTGGATTCAACGAGCGAACGGCCACGATCAAAAGGAAAGGTGCGGGGAAAAGGTAAGTTATCGGGTTCACTTTGGGCCATTGATCTTGGGAAACCGTCGCTATACCGACATTTAGAGAAAAGTGTCGCAATACCGACACTTAGAAAAGGTGTCGCAATTGTGACACTATGCCCCAAAGCGTCGCTAGACGACTGCCTCCAAATGTCGCAATTGCCTCCAAACATCGCTATTATATGTTTTACGAAGATATGGTAAGGAACTCTCTCTTGTTCTTCTTAGAAATAATTATATATAATTTTTTTTTTTTCAAAATAGATTAAAAAAATTATATGAGAAAATTTATTAATTCATCAATATGTGTGTGTTGTGAGGAATAATTTCATAGTTCAACTTAATGGTTCATTATATAATCATGTGAGCATCACCAATGATATATATTAAAAAGCAACTGAAAAGCCATGTGTACAAAATCGATGTATACTCTAGAGAGTGGTTCTCATATCACTATGTAAATTGTTGCATGCTACTTCAACAAAATTATAAGATAAACTGTAATACACATCATATATGCACCATAACAATTGCCATACAACTAATTTGTTTTAGGATACATGTGGCATTCTAGGGGTAAATTCTATATGATGTGTATATCAATATATTAGGTGTTGGTAAGTTTTGAGTATCTAAGAAATGATAAGGAATATCCATACATCATGATATTGTAATGTGATTATAAATTGTGTCTATAATTTCCATAAAATGTATAAATGATTTGTTTAAAAAAAATCATCACAATCAACCCTAAACAATGTTCATGATGTGGAATGTCATTGGCGAAACCAAAATTATGGTCACATGTCCCATTTCTATGGTAATGGTGATCATATATATGTTGTAGCGACACTTTATGAGTAATTAAATAAATCTTAGAGTGTGACTCATTGTGCCATATTTTTTTAAAGCATGATTTGTTTTCCTAGTTTTTACTAATTTGTTAACATATTTTATTCATTTGGAAAGATAATTAATGATGCTTTAAGTAATTAGGACCTAATGAGAGATCATCTTCACATCTTCCCTGAAATATATTTGGTAATTGTAGTCACTATATGGACCTCACATGCATGCTACTTAAGAAAAATTGAAATATAAAATATAATACACATATTATATATGCCATAACAATTGTCATACAACTTATTTACTTCTAGATACATATGAAATACTTCAGGTAAATGCCATATTATGTGTATACCAATATAGTAGGTGTTGGTAAGTTATGAGGATCTAAGAAATGACAGGGTATCCACACATTAGTAGTGCCCTGGTGAATTTTTTGCATAATTTTCTATTTGTTGTAATTTTGTTGCCTAGATTTGTTATAGATTTCAAATAATATATACAATTATCTACCAATTGTTCTTTATAAAGAAGAAGTACAATAAGTAGTCACCTAAAAGTGATCCATGTGAAAATATTGGTAACATGAGTAACCTGGTAAGCTGTAAATGAAAAGTGAATAACCTCCACTCACCAACAAGTGGCAGGCAGGGTTGGAATTTGGATTTCTCTTTACCCGTCACACAATTTTTTTTGACATTTTGGTCATTATTTTTCTAGTCAATAAACGTTACGTTTAAAATTTTTCACTTCATTAATGATGTTCTCGTAATAAATTAACCCTTCACCAATAAAAGTTTGATTAAAAAAATTGAACGCTCTTCCATTTTCTTTTGATTTTGGAGTGTGATATATCTGTGTCATGGACTTTTAATACCTAAAGTTTCAAGAGAAATAATTGATTCTTGTCAAACTAATATTTCCTCAATATATTCTATGATCTACTAAAAATTACTTCAAAAATCAAGTAACCTTCCAATATAAAGAAAAAAACATGAACGAGCTTTCCCTAAATTGCAATAAATTTATGTTTATTATTAATATTGCATAATCTGTCTTATAAAAATTGCATAATCGGACTAAGAAAGGTAACTTGACTATCAATCTACTAAACCTCACTTCCATGATTAAAAAAACACCCCCACCTTCTCATTGGTCCCATCATGGTCCACCTATTGAAAAAGAACCAACAAATATTATTTTTTATATATTTTTGCATGGCCATTGGACAATGATTTACTATGGTTTTCCTACTAAATTCCAATGGATGATTATTCAAAAATATTGAGAATTAGTTTAGTCTCAAGGCATAGCCAAGAGTCTTACTAGATAATTATAGATTACCTCTCCATTGGATGATTGTACATTTTTCATCTACTTTTTCACGTGAGTTTCAGTTGATGCTAGATCTTTGCCTTCTATTTATTTAGTGAAGCTAAGAGTTAACTTTGATCTTACATTAATAACTATACTTGCATGAATATCCATGCTTTTATACTTCCCCACCGTGGTCAATGTTGATGTATGGCCTTGGCCCATTGATCTTACAATTAACTCACTATTCATATTCAATTTTCTCCAGTTCAGCCCAATAAAATAAGGAAAACAGAAAAATGAAGTCTTGATTTTTCTTTCCAGTGCTCCTACATAATACAAATACTCTTAAAAACCAATTAATATATAAATTGTCATCATTCATGCTAAAATCAGTTTGAATTTTTTTAATGAATCTACTTACAATTAATAGATTACATTGCTCACAGAATAAGAGATAATTCAGAACTATGATTTCACAATAATAAATTATCGGGCTCCCACAGGGCGATGAACTTGGTTAGATGTGACCCTTCTGCAGCAGCTCCTGAATCTGCCTCTTGATTTCATCGTTCTCCATAACAGAGCGCCGATAGATCGGTCCGTTGGGTAGCGGCGCACCTAGGGTCAGATCAATCGGGTGCTTGACCTGACAGTGTAGAGGAACCCCTGTGGGTGAGGTGAAAATGTCCCCGTAGTCCTCCACAACCTTATCCATTTGTTGTTGTCGTGCAGAGGAGCCTTGTCTGGAGAGGTCGTGGCCTGTGAATAGCCTTCTTGCAGAGGCTGGATCTTAGGGAAAGCAATTTTCTGGTTTTGGGAAATGACTTACTATTACTGGTCAAAGAGATAGTCGTAGGAGGTGGTACCTCTGGTATCCTGTACAACTTATTTCCCAAAGTAATAATAACAGCACGAGGTCGAGACTCATACACAGCATGACGCTTCCACAAGTATGGTTGTCCTAATAATGCATCAGAAACATCAATAGGAGCAACGTCACATAATACCTCATCCGTGAAGGGCTTGATGCTATAGGGAAGGCGGCACTGCTGGCTGACGCGGAGATCTCGTCCTTGGTGAAGCCACCCGATGGTGTATGGATGTGGGTGAGCTGTGGTCGGCAAGCCCAACCGCTTCACGGCATCTGCCGAAATGAGGTTCTTTTGGCTCCCATTGTCGACAATGAACTGTACCGGGGAGCCCTTTACCCACATCTGGGAGTGGAAGAGATGTTCCTCCTCCTCCAGATATTTTGGTTCCTCCTTCTGGATCTTTGTAGTGGCAATAGTGGCATTGGGCTCCGCATCAATAATCTGTTTCCCTTTTTCATTCCCCTTGTCAAGTTCTGATTCAGAGTCAGAGCATGCATCTAACTCAGAAGCCTGCATCTCAACCACCAGGGACTGCTTGGCCCGACACTCACTTGTGTTGTGAGTGGAGCTCTTATGGAACTCACACCACTTTCCCGTGTCCTTCTTTTGCTTTGCAGTGTTGTTCTTTGCTTGTGGCTTCAACAGATTGTCTTGAGTAACCGTGCCTTGGCTCTGTCCTTTGTTCTGAGGTTTGGGAGCACCTTTCCCTTGCTTTTGATTCACAGATCCAAAGTCTCGCTTCTTCTGTTTGAATTTCTGCTCAATCTTGGCAGCATACCGGTATGTCGTACCAAGCAAGGAGATGTCAAGGAACTCCATTACCTTCTAAATGTATCTATGTAGACAACTGTGATACTTTAGCACTAGATGTTTCTCTGAATCTTTGATACCCAACTTGGTGCGCAGGGTATGGAACAGATTTGTCAGCTCATGCACATCTTGATCCCTTTGTTGCTGCAGCGTGGTCCATTGTATGTACTTGTCCTCATAGCTCCACACGGGATAGTATTGGTTCTTGACGGCGTCTCGAAAAGAATTCCAAGTGGGTAAAACCGAGAAAAGAGAGGGTTCTGTCTCATCCTTTTTCTCACAATGGGTTTCCCACCAGTCCTTGACATGGGGGGCAGCTTTGAGGAGTGAAAAAATAATCTTCTCCCTATTGGAAAAGTCATGAACCGAGAAATATCTTCCCTATGGGATTCAACCATTCATCTACAGCATCACATCATTGACCAAAATATGGAATGTCAAAATTTACTTGTACCTTAAAGTCGCACCTCCAAAATGAATGTTCCATGCAGATGTATAGGTGGACGTCGTTGAAGGATCTGAGCAAAGTTATCTATCATCGCGTTCCTTTGTTTTTCAAGGGCCTCCTCGAGCAATATTTTGATAGGATCTCCTGCTCCCTCATCTTTCTTTTCGTCCCCCATGGGCGTCCGTCGAGGTTTGCGAGGCTGATCTTGCAAAGGTTCCACCAGATCAAGCCCTAGCTCCTTATACCTCGACCTCATTGGGGACATGCAAAGAAGGATCGAGAAAAAGCAGACCGCTCTGATACCACTAATCCGAATTTATGTAGGAACGCAACAGAATAAACACATAACCATAAATCTGAGATGCAGAAATAACACTTCATTTATTAATATCAAGAAAGCCCAAGAAATTTAGCTTAGGAGCCATTGAAAATAAAACTAGCTAGAGCATTTGGTAGCTATCGAGGAGAGATGTATTTCTGAGGCCTCTGGCCCGAGTTGCAATGAGTCTCGAGGGCCTATTTATTATTGAGAAACAATGGAGACCCCTAAACATCCAAAAACCTAACCCTAGGAGATGAAGCGCCAAAACTATGGGCCCCGTTTGGGTAAATTGGTGTTTCAACTTCCCAGGGACGTAACTTTGGCATACTATCTCCGTTTGACACACATGATACATCATTAGAAAGATCTATACGAGGACTACAACTTTTTCCACAAATTTCATTCTGAAATAGAATGATACAAAATGATATTCGCTGGAGGCGCAATGCCCAAAAAACGCCGTTTAGGGCCTCAAAACGGCTCCAGAAGTTCAGGACCCGAAAAACTGCTAAAAATAGTAAGTTGTGCCGAAACTGAAAAACTGAAAGAGACAATTGTGTGGCCCCAAGTGGAATAGGCGGGTGGCCACCAGTATCCACCTGGATCATTAAGTGAGCCAAAAAAGTAACTTTCCTTACTTTTTGAGTACAGCCTTGCAATTGCGAAGAGGACTAGTGTTGCAAAATTATTGGTAAGTGGAAATTAAAGGGCGTAAAAATGTTTTTGAAAAAATTTCAAAAGTAAAAATTAAGTCTTCTATCCTTCCTAGCACCTCACAAAAAACGGGAATCCGCAAATTCTAGTCGTCAAATATGTGCAAAATGCCTTATGACGGGAAAAATGGAGGACTGGTCCTATGCTGCTACATGAGTTAGGGTTTCATGTGGCAACAAGGAACCTTGTATAGTTTTTCAAGGATAGGAAAGGAGAATATTGTCAGTTAATCATCACATGAAACTTCATCACCATTTGAAAATTGTGTCCTAATTTGAAACAAGAAGACTACCCAACTATTTCATTATTTACTTTTGATTGTGTAATACAAAAAAATATCCTAGATAACTTAAATAATGTAAGCACTTTTGCAAAAATTTAGTGGAGAGAACCTTCAATTACATTTATTTTGAAGTTCCACTTGCATTTTAAGCCATTTAAATTAGTCTTTCATGGCTATTCTAGTAAAAATTTCAACCTCTTGTAGAAATTTGTTTGTCACTTGTATTAGAAATGCAAAAATCAAATGTAAATAAAAATAATTTGAAATGCTAAAATTCAAATGCGCGCTACATAAAAATGATTTTTTTTAAAATTACATTAACGTCTAATATCATGTGCGCATTCGCCCTTAGCTCTTGCAGAACAGCATTCGCCCTCAGCATTCACCCTCAGCTCTTTCAGAACAGCATTCACCCTCAGCTCTTGTAGAACAGCATTCACCCTCAGTTCTTGCAAAATGGTAAGTTCTTACTGCAAGCCCTTCCTCCTGTAGTAGGGTTGACCCTATTTGGGTTTTTTTGGAGCCTCTAAGAATACAAAGGTTGTGATTGATTACGGGGCACTACCTATATTTGTGGAACTTCTTACCTCTGGGAATGATAATGTTCGAGAACAGGTAGCACGTTTATTTTAGAGGCATAAAATTATTCTTCCCAACAATCTTTATACGTCTGTAATTTTGGAATTTGATTTAAAAAACTACTACCCAACTTTGAGTTCAACTGGTGTTCGTGTAAGGTTGTTTGGGCTTTGGGAAATATTGCTGGAGACTCTGTATCATTTAGGGATCTTTCCCTCATTCATGGAGCTCTGAGGTAGGTGCTTGCCCAGTTGAATGATACTGCCAGAATTTCAATGATAAGAAATGCTACATGGGCTCTGTCAAATTTTTGTCGTGGTGAACCCCAACCACTATTTGAACAGGTAAGAAGAATACATTTTCTGCCTCTTCTTCTTAGTTTGCAGATACTGTGGATTTTTTTATAGATCTTGGTGCTTGGTAGATTTGGACGTAATATGGACCTAGCTGCTTGTTCATTACAATGACTCTGTCATCAGGTTTTAGAAAATGCTCATAAATTTGGGTTTCACAAGGGGATTACCCTTGCTTGCAATTATCGATTATCAATCACATTCAAAAAATGAATTTCGTAGCATTGCTGAGCTCTTTGTAGGTGAATTTCCGAGGAAATTTCACAATATCTGAACTAAATTTGTCTATCCTTTTCAATACTCTGCGCTTGTAACAGAACCAGACAAACAATCTAGTGGCCAATGCAACAACAACAACACCACCTGTTGCAATGCCTGCAATTCACCCTCTATGCACGCATGAATGACTATGGCACCCTCTTTTGTGAACAGGTACTGGAGCTGAAGGTACTGGTTTCCATTAGGATCGTGGAATTCAACATCCTGTATAGTAACCAATTAATGCAAATAGTATTCCCTTAAAATGTAGGGCAAATGTGGGGGCTCATTGAGACCTATTGGACTCATCACCCCAAAATAGCCTCTAGGGCTACCCAGAGTGTGATCATCTGGAGCAATAAAAAATGCTCATCCATCCCCAATTGAAACAAGAATAGGACCCACATTGGTTACAGAAAAGGAGAAACACAGTTTGAAAGAAGAAGAAACTTTTGTATTAGGGTCCAGAAAGCTAACTAGTCTATTGTACAATGCCCTACCTGCACTTCAAATTGGTACTCCCAACTCCATGCTAAGGCTCACTGTGCCATTCTTCAGATGAGCATCTTAACCTGAAGTTTGATTCCAAAAAACCCAAGTCCCCTATTTTATAACCAAGACCTCTGTTACAACGAGTAGAGTTCTGAGCGAAATACTTCACAATAGGAAGCAAAAGAAACATCGCAAAATTGCTCCACTTTAGACTGATAATTTTCTGTGCAAAAATTCAACTGCGGACAGTAAAAACATAATTTCAAACGCACCCAATCCACAATGGAATTTGAACATGAGGATTTATAACCACAGAAAACGCTCTCCAAGTTAAAAGAATTCCAAAATGGCTTTAAGATTCTACTAATGAGCGCTTACAACACCATAGCAATTACTATCACAATGAAATCTGCTGGAAGCAAAGCCCTTGTATAGTTTCTACATTTCCACAGTGGAAGCAAGAATCTTGCTATCTCTCATGATCTGGTTCTATGGTCAAATCCTTTGCTATGGCTATCTTGTTCTGCTAAATGTGGATCTGTCTTAGCTTTGGCTCTGGTTCTCATTTAGGATCGTGGCTATCTGATCTTGTTGTGCCTTTGACTATACAAACTTGTTCAATAGGAAAATGTTGACTCTGCTATATATAGGAGCTTCAATGGGTGCTCTCAAACACTTTTTTGGGCAGCTTTGTTTTGTCTCTGATTCAAGGAAGAACTATGTTGGCCTTGGTTTTTAGTCCTTGGAACTTATTTCTCTCATGTTTTCCATCCTATCCCCAGTTTGCTACCGAGAAAGACATAACTTCATGATATCAAAATAGACTATTTTTGGCCATTTATCTTTAGTAATGGTACAGCTTTAATTTGGTGCATTCATACAGTAACTGAAGAGCACTCTCAAGCTGCTATTCAGTATTTTATCATAACTACTACATTTAACTGCCATGCTCTAATATTTGTATCAACCATAAGCATTCTTAAGGTAGTTCCACGTTTTTGAAGCAGAAGGAATGCTTCTGACAGCTTCTTATCATAGTGGTACAATTTTGTTCGCAGTTTATCTTTTATAAACCTCCAATTTTCCAAACGTAGTAGAGACTACAGTTTGCATCTCAAATTTTGGACAAATCTATTTAGTATTCTACAGAAAATGCATTAAGAATAAAAAAATCCCACAATTTGTAAAAAGCCCACAATTTTGTAAAATGCTCACAATTTTGTAAAAAGCCCACAATTTGAAAAAAGCCCACAATTTTGTAAAAAGCCCTCATTTTATTAAAAATATAAACAATTTGTAAAAATCCCATAATTTTGTAAAAATCCCACAAATTGTAAAAAGCCCACAATTTGTAAAAAGCCCACAATTTTGTAAAAAGCCCACATTTTGTAAAAAGCTCACAATTTGTAAAATGCCCACTTTTATTTTCTTTTTGCTTATATATTGATCTCCCATTGAGTTCAACAAGTCTTGGGTTTTCTACACCATTGAGAGAGATTTATTGTTTTCTTTATAGGATAATTTGCATCAATGGAAGAATACATTGGAGCTGGAAAAAAAATTCAAAAGGGTGAAAGGGGTGATGGCAGAGCTTATTGCCCTTGTAAAAAATGTTGTATGAGAAATAATGTTAGAGTGTTAATAGCAACAGCAACAGTGCATTGTAGGAAATATGGGCACATTGATGGTAGATCGAATGACTATCGTCCTGTGGTAATTAATTATCTATCTTCATTTTGATTATATCATAAAATTTTATATTATTTTAATATTTTTTATATGCGCACTAATGTTTAATTATTAATGTTTGTAATTTTCATAAAGGCACAGTTGCCCCCCAACTTTTTGCAGATGATGAACCAGCTTCCATAGCTAAATAGTAGTAGATTAGATGATGTTGCATCACTACAAGAGAATATTGTAGCAAATATTAGTATTGGAAATGATGTTGTACAAGGTGAAGAACATGAAGCGAATGATGAAGGTAATTTTAATGATCCCATGGAGGTAGATCATGATGACAGTAATGAGACAGTTCACATTAATGATGGGACAAATCAAATGCTCCAAGACTTGTATGGTAAGTCAGATGATGATGGTGGAGATAGCAGTGACGGTATTTATGATGTACCTCTGATTGAAAGGTCAAGTGAACAAATTTTTGAACACTCAAATGCAACTCTTCTCTCTGCGACATTGTTGCTGGTGAACTTAAAGGTTATGAATAATTTGTCGAACAGATGTATGACACAACTCCTAAGGTATGCAATATGTATATATGATCACATATATGTAAATGTTGATTATTTTCCCTTTTTTTTGTTGTAATAAATGTGTAAAATAATAACTTATATATATATATATATATATATCATAGTTATCAAAACTGGCCGGTCAGGACGGCTGCCGGTTGGAACCGGCCTTGCAACCCGGTCAATAGCCTATTCTCACCTGTTTTGGTTGGTTAACCAGACCTAACTGGCTGGTTAAGTACGAAACCGGCCGGTTTATGCATAAATCGGCCAGTTCTGTACTTAATCGGCCGGTTAGGTGCTCCTCCATGAGTTACAAATTCCTCAGTGTCTCCTCCATGAGCTGCAAATTCCTCTATTATACTAGCAACAAACTTGTCTAATAACTCATACTCAACACCTTATAGTAGCAACAATACACATGATGACTGATAAATACAAGGATGGCAAGCATAAAATCCCTGGCAGCATGTAACTCATCAAGTGTACTTGATGAAAATTTCTGTTCTCAAAACAATCAGCAGCAACCTTATTTCACACTCAGCTAGGAACTGTCAGACACTCTCTCTCTGCTCACACATAGCAGCAGCATAAATACAAAACCTTTCACACAACATACAAGCAATTTGATCATGGCATCAAGACTGATGCAAATGGTCTGACGCCACTCAAGGGACAACAACATACAACCTAATGAAAATGTGATTGGCAATAATAAATTGACCACTAGAAAATTCCCGCTTGGAAATGCACTAAACTGGCTACTGAGTTTTCTGGGTTTTAATGAATCTTTTCAGTGATAAATTTTGTCAAACACATTGTGAGCAGACTTCTGAAGTTGTAATGCTCTCTCAACTTGTTACAAATAGCACTAATAGTGGGTTTCATAAACCAATTCAATACCTCTAAGTGTTGTAGATGTTTTTCTAGAAATTTATTGCCAAGCAAACATAGATAATGAAGAATACAAGATCTTCAAAATGCTGGTCTGATATATATATATATATATATATATATATACTGAACCCAGAGTTGTCTTTATGGCTGATAAAATGAATTGATAATAGATCTGAGCAGGGACAGATTGTATATTATAATATTAACTCAGCAATAAAACACAGTGAATAATATAAGAGAAACCTGATACATTACTTCAACAAGTTTTCTTATGTATTTTTCGATGATATGTATTGCATTTGGTGCCATTTTGATATATTCACCTTTGCATGGTATATAAATGAGCAAAATTTTCATATTTTGTCTCTATTGGCTTGGAATCATGGTTGCAAATCTTAAAAATAGTTCTTTGTCTATGTTGGCTTGGAATTATTTAATATATTTTTTTTAAAACAGGTTCATTGAGATCTGACCGCTACCGGTTAGACCGGTTCCAGTTCGAAACCCGGTTCATTAGCTCCACCGGTCCGGTCACCGGTTCCAGTTTTAATAACTATGATATATATATATATATATATATATATATATATATATATGATTAATAATCTTTACAAGACACTACTTTTTGTTTATGTTGTAGATTGTTGGGTGAATATTTGTTACCATCGCCAAATACTTTACCTCGAACATATCGAGATCTACGTGCTATTATGAAACACTTTGGAATGGAATATAACACTATAGATGCATGTCCTAAAGATCATATTATATATTACAGAGAACATGCGTTGAAAACAGAATGTCTGAAATGTGGTACCAGTAGATATCGAACAGATCAACTAACCAAAAGGTGCCTCAAAATGTTCTTCGTCATATTCCCATAATTCCACGTTTGCAGCGAATGTTCAGGTGTAACAGCATAGCACAGTTTATGGATTACCATTCAAAGAATAGAAGTGGAGATGGTGTTCTTCGAATGCCTGCAGATGGTTCTGCATTTAGAGAAATTGAGGAAAAATATGTAGATTTTAAAAATGAACCTCGTAATGTCAAGCTTTCATTGGCAGCTGATGGTGTTAATCCATTCGGAGAGCTTAGATCTACTTACACAGTGTGGCCTATTTTCGTTATCAACAATAACATTCCTCCTTGGATGTCAATAAAGAGGGAGCACATAATGTTGACTATGATTATTCCAGGTATTTGATACATTATTTCTTTGAATGTAGCATTTTCATTTCTCTCGTTGTTTGCATAGATATATATTTTATTTATTTAGTTACTTATATATACATATATCATGTGAGTAATTATTATGTACCGTAATTTTGAACAATTAGGTAAGTACCAGGTCAAGGATATGAATTTATATATTGAGCCTCTTATCGATGAGCTAATACAGTTATGGCATGGCATCACTATGTATGACATCACTAAACCAATCAAGCAGAAAATATTTCAATGTGGTGGAATGCTTGTATGGACAATTCATGATGCCCCAGGACTAACACATGTTTGTGGTATGTAATATTTCATTGCACTTTAATATAATACATAATTATCTAAATTAGATATACCATATTGCATGTTTTAAAAATGATCTCATAGTATATTAATTGTTATTGATCCATCTATTGCAGGTCTTCAAACAAAGGGTACATTTGCATGTCCAGTTTGTTGCCCTAAGATGAAGTATCGTCATTCTCCAGACTTAAGAAAGATGGTGTTTGATGAGTTTAGGCACTTCCTCCCTAGGAACCATAAGCATCGTACTACTAAAAAACATCTTCTCAATGATAAAGAAGAAACTAGATTAAAACCACGAAGAATGACACCTCAGTTGTGGATGATGGAATATAACAGAATTAATAATCGTCGAGCAGCTGGTACGTAATTTGTGTGTGTGTGTATATATATATATATATATATATATATATATATATATATTATTTTTTTATGTAATGTTTGGAATTTTTGTTTTAACTAATGAATTTATTTTATTGTATTTTATAATTAATATTGTTCTGATTTATTTTATTCTTTGATATCAAGGTCATCGTCGCCGTGAAGGTACTAATATTGTACTTCCACCTAGAATGAAATGTTATCCTTCTCAATTCGCGAGGTTGCCCTACTATGAGGACCTAAAAATAGCTCATTTGTTTGATACAATGCATGTCGGGAAGAATGTGACAGAAATGTTATGGCGAACCATAGATGGTGCACATGATAGAGATAAAATTGAAAAAATTTGTGCTGACATTGAGAAATCGAATCATGCAATGAAAAGTGTGATCTACAGATCAAATAAAAATGGAGGTCGAAATTATAATAATATTCCATGGTTATTAACAGAAAATCAAAGCAATGATGTAAAAGAGGTCGATAGAAGAATTAAATTTCCAACAGGTTTTGCTTCAAACATAAATAATATCTTAACAAAGAAAGGTGACTTCAGTGGGGTGAAAACACATGATTGGCATACCTTTGTTAAGGTAATTTTTTTGGTATACGTTTTTGTATGTTATTGCTTGAATACATATTTTAAATTTTCCTTTTTTCTGTTTAATTTGGAAACCAATAATGATTCGTTTTTTATCTTTATAGTATGTTCTACCTGTATCTCTCCCAAACGACTTCGACAACAATGTCAAACAAGTTATATATGGTCTTAGTAAATACATGAGGTAAGTAGTTTTGATTTATACGCAAAATCTAATTGCTAAAATTTCTTTTCGTACTTGATGAAATGATGTATTAATTTACTAATAATGAAATATATATTATGTTTCATTGAAATAACCTTGCGTAATGATTTGCAGATGTTTTCATTGAAAGAAATCCATCAAGATGAAATAAAGTATTGGAAGAGAGAAATTCCTCGGCTAATGTGTGAAATGAAAAGGTATCTATCTCCAACATTTTTCAATGCACAAGAACACTACTTGATACACCAAGTTGAGGAGATTGAAATGTGTGGACCAGTACACACAAGGTCAATGTGGATGGTCGAGAGGCACCTGAAATCCTTGAAGGCTTTCGTTAAACAAAGAGCACGACCTGAGGGTTCTATGGTGGAGGGATATGTGGTATATCAATCCATGGTGTATATTAGTCATTATCTTCCTAAATTAGCTGCGCCAGCCATGAAGGCGGTGGATTGCATTTGGGACATGAACTCCATCAAAAAATTTGAAGTGGAGCACCTGTTGGGAAAAGGTAGAATGAAGAAAGTGAGAGGTAAAAGATTTATTATGTATAATACATATAATGTTTCATTTTTTTACATCATGTATATGATCATTATATTCATTTAGGTCTTATTCTTTCATAGTTTATTAATTAATATAATTTACCATGGTTATAAGTAATATTTATTAGTATTGGTGAATTATTGTTTTTTTATTCAGGTGCTCAAGATTATGAGGCACTACTTTTATACATTGCAAACAATCTTGAGTGGATGAGTGAATGGATTGAAACATGTAAAGCACGTAACAACGGTAGCTTATCATGGCAACTACTGTCTGAATTGATTAGAGAAGCGTATCGTAGTGGAGATGGGAATGTTACGGACAGGGAAATCGATTTAGCATATGGTTTGAAAGATAGAAAGGTAAGCAATTAATTCACCTATTTTATTCATTACTTATTTTATACTATATTTATAATGTGACAAGAAGTTTGATTTTTTAGTTAATTTTCATGCTGTGTAAATTATGTGTTTAATTATTAATTGAGAATGCATCTTTTTCATGTTTGGCATATTTCAGTTGAAACACCACAAGGCTATGTGGTGCAATGGTCGTCAATTTCTCATTAAACAATTGGATTATAACAGGAAAACTTCTGATAGTGGGATAACTGCAGTATTCCAGGTCACTAATGTTCCCTCCAAGAGTGATAAACATCCTCGAGAATCTGAAAATAGATATTATGGGTTCTTAGATGATATAGTTAAGTGTGACTTTAATTCCTTCAAAATAGTTTTGTTCAACATCAAATGGTATAGGCTACGAATGAATGTACGTGATGATGATAGAACACTTATTCGACATGAAAATGGATTTCCAATGGTTAAAACATCGCAGTTTGAAGCAGGAAAAGATCACTATGTTTTTCCAAGCCAATGCGAACAAGTCTTTTACTCAGAGGTTCCAGGTGAGAACGAATGGTCATTTGCTATTAGATATGATCCAAGAGGAAGGCTAGTAGAGTATACTATAGAGGAAGAATATTATATTGATCAAGAAGAAGATGATGCAGTGGCAGATGAGCAGGAAGATGCATTGACAGACAAAGAAGATATCTTAGAAGATGAACCAGGCATAGGAGATGAGGCAACAATTATTGATGATGATGTCGATGAGGATATTATTGAAAATGACATAATTGATGATGATGATGACATGGTCGATCATTTCAACACCGTTTCTGAATCAGATGTTGATATAGATGTTGATCAGTTGGATGAAGATCAAGAAGATACAGAAGAAGAATATTGATACAGATGTTATGTTCGAGTATGAGCTGGTATGTTATAACTTTATATTTTAATATGTAGGAATTATTGTCTTTAAATAATTTACTAATTATTTGGGTTTGTTGCATGTTGTTTATTATTTCAAACCAATAAATAATGGCCTTACTATTGTTTATTATTTCAAAGGATTCGCGGGATTCATTTGATTCTATGGTTAGGTCTCTGAAAAAATCAATTAAACACTTAAATAGTCAAGATCTAGAAGACAGGATTTACCCCCACCATAAATTGCTGAAAACCGGCCTTCAGTTCAGCTTGTTGTGTTGAAGACGAGGGTGGATTTGCATGATCAGTTGAATGAAAATGAATCAGATATTCAGGATGTTTTTGAGGGAAGATCCATAAGCCCCATAGATGAAAATCCCATTTCTGCAGAATTTATGTTTGCGTTGAAGCACAAGTATAGTGTTATATCGGAATACAAATTAGAGGACAACTATACCAAGTCTAAATCAACTGAATCCAGTTCTAGTGCTCTTGAACTTACCGAATTAAAGCCAGAAGCAGGATTTACAATCTCTAATGGGAACGGGTATGGTAGTTCCAATATTGGATTGGATGTCCGGAGCTCTGCAATAGGCACTAGACCTTATCGTAATGAACCCCAACTAATTCAATGTGATGAAAATATGGACTTTGATGATGATTAGGAAAACAAGCCAGAGCATTTTGGAAATATTGAAGAAACTGAAGAGGTTTCCTGTGATCGATTGAATCAACTCAGCCATAATACATCTACTGCAGGATGGTTTGTATCAGAAGGAGAATCGGTTTTGCTTTCCCATGATGATGGATGTTGCTCTTTTCATAATATAGCAAATTCAGAGGTGTAGAGGTTTTAATTATTATACTTAATTTTGGGGTTTATGGGTGTTATAGTTTATACATTTTGGGATTTTCTATTAGAAATATGGAAAATCCTAGGGGTTAGATTATTCTCATGGTTTAAATTTATATATTTGAAATAAAATTCACCAATTTATATTTTAAAAAATGATTTGCCTAAATATTTGATGTAGTTTAAATAGGATGTAGTTCATTTCAAAGACTGTTGAAATTTTCTAGAAACTATGATTGGGATTTCAAGAATATTTATGCACTCTTTAAATTTTCCCTTAACGTAAAGGGCAGTGGATGTATGAGTAATACTCAGTATTGTTTTTTTCCAATCTCTAGGATAAGGCTGAATATAAAGCTCCATATGGGCTTACCCCAAACATGTGGGGTGATTTCTGGTTGATCAGAGCAGCTGGTTCAGATGGTCGCTCTGGTAAATATGTTGTGGCAGCATCTGTAGGTTGTACATTGGACTCAGGATTCTGTTCATGGGAATTTTATAATAAAGAAATTATGGCATTCCATACTGAATCATAGGCCTTCACTTCAATGTCCAGTACCATCTCTCCAGTTTTGGCAGAGAGGGATGTCTCAAGGAGAAATTTTGTCTTTGCAAATGTTGTGCCAGAGAATCAACATTGGTGGTACAGGCCATGTGGGCCTCTTATGGTATCTATTGCCAGTGCCCAAAAGACAGTTAATATTTATGATATTCGTGATGGAGATCCTGTGATTTCAATGTGTTTGTTTTGAAAGTTTAGGTTTCATAGTAAATCATCAATGGGCTCTGAAATAAGGCACATTGAAATCTTGGATACATGTTTCATGCCAAAATCAGTTGTATCTTCCATAAACACACAATCTTGGACCACTCTGTATAAATCTGCTTCTAAGACAATATTACATCTCCCTCATTATACAGGTGGTGTTCTTACATGCATAACAAAGGCATTGTTTTGGCAATCATTTTATAAGTCACTAGATATTGTGGGTACAAGGATCTAGGGTCTCCACATGAAACTGTGTTGCCCGGAGACTCACTCTGCCTATCCTTAAATTTGTAAACATAGTAGTATGCCAATGCTTCTTTCATTTTGTATGCATAAGACGATTTTTTGTCAAAGTCCATAATTGTTTTTAAGTTTTATCCATCCCAGCTTTGTTGTGAATGCACAGGTTTTTGGCTCAACACATATCTGTTATATCTTTGTACTTTTCCTTTACTAACTATTTGAAATTTCTAGTTATATTTAGAGGTGTCTTTTAAGGGATGAGGGGAATTACTTGGATTTAGTGCTGCAGGCTTATCATTTATTCTCAAAATGAAGCCCTGTAATCTGTAACACTATAAGGGCATGCAGCTCACTTGTTAAAATATAGTTGATACAATATGTTGTACATGAAGCCTGGAATTGTGTACATTCCTGGAATATATTAATTTGCATGCATGCTTAAAAGAGAGATAGGATTTGATAAAATCAAAAAACTTGAACATGAAGAAAAAAAAGAGGCAATTATTTTATACAAATAAAACCAAGACACTATCTCCTCATTAATAACAAAACCTCAGTCCAAAAATCATATGTACAAATTCTAGACGTCGAAAGTTGAAGATTTCTGAAATGGAACCAGGCCCTTTTCAAAAGAATAAATTTAGTAAAAACGAGGGTGAAGAAAGTTATCTTATCAAAATTTCCACATACCGTGTTAGCAAGGAATGACTCTGAGTTCTGAGCAATGAGACTGAGGAATTGCTCTTTTGCTGCAGGTTGCAGTTCTCTTCTCCAACATGATGAAAAGAAAATACTTAGCTTTGGAGTCTGAAGCCCGAGTCACAACTTGGAAGTTGGTAAGGAAAATTATCATGGTTGTTGCCAGTTGGCTTGGAGTTCGCAACCTTATTAATTTTCTTTAATTCATTTCCTTCAATGCTGTAGTTGTCACTGGCCAACAACCTTTACAATAAAATTTATTAGACCCGTCACGCTACGAGGAAAAATTGACGTGATCACTGATCATTGATTTCTTATTGTGATAACAAATATTGGAGATTTACTGTCCTGTTTTAAAGTTTCATTTTTTTTTAAATTGAAACCGTCGTCGGTATACCGACGTCCTGTAAGCGTTGCTCTTCTAACGTTTTGAACGATTTCCATTTTCGTCGGTCTTGTGACGTTCGTCGATATTGCGACAGTTCTTCCTGGCGTCAGTATTGCGACGCATTTGGAAACCGTCGGTATTACGACACTTTTTCAATGTGTCGGTCTTGTGACAATTCTTCCTGGCGTCAATATTGTGACAGTTCTTCCTGGCATCGGTATTGCGACGCTTGTGGAAAGCGTCGGTCTTGTGACAATGTTGCAATATGTCGGTCTTGTGACACTTTTGTACGGCGTCGAAATTTCAATAGTTTAGACACGTCAGAAGAGCGACAGTATAAATACGTCGGAAGAGCGATGTTCAAAACGTCGGACGACATTTCTTCGGAATGGCGACACTTTACAGACGTCGGAAGAGCGAGATTCAAAACATCGGACCACATTTCGTCGTAATGGCGACACTTTACAAACCTCGGTTTGGGAAACGTTGGAAGAGCGACGCCTATTTGGAAGCGACGGAAAAGGTGTCAGTAATGCAACACTTTTTAAGTGCGTCGGAATTGCGACGGCACGATAAACCACAGTTTTCCCGTCCTCGAACTGTCGCTCTTGCGACGACTATGTGTCGGAATAGCGACGAATGGGCCATTATATCTAGTGCAGTAGTCTTGGACTAACTCATTTGGAGCTCTTCTCATGGCATCAAATTAAGACAATATCTGGAGTGGATTATTTTTATTTTCCCATTTATTTAAACACATTCAATGAAACACAACTAAATCAGTTACGGTACCAGCAGCAAGACCTTTAAACCACTTCTTAACTTCTCCTATCAATGTTTCTGCAAATCACCTCATTTGAACATCTGAATCATCAATCTCATGGAGTTCAAAGAAATCTGTCATTTTAGTTATGTGTTTCTGAGCTGTATAATGGGTTGTGGCATCAAACTATGGTATCTTACTCTGATAGTCTTGAGGCATGTCATGAAGTTGTACTAGTAAATCAAGGGGAGCATACCTAGCAGCCATAGCTTGAAGTTTAGCTTGGCTAGGAGGTAAAGTAGTAGTGCTTGGGGCTGAACTGGAAGTGGTAACTGAGGAACTAAAAGTTGTAATTGAGGTGCTGGGAAATGAAATTGGAATAAAAGTGGAACTACTACGGAATGAGAATGATGTGCTTGACAAATCAAAAGATGAGCTAGTAGATATAGTGGACGAAGTGATTGGTGTAAATAGTACTCTAGGCTATAAAGATAATTTAGAGATAAATGGATCTATAGATGTGGTGGAATTGGAAGCTATATATGATGTAGCATCATATAGATATGAATCTACATTTGGTATTATGGTGGTATATAATTGTGAAACTGAAGGCTTAGTAGTATAGACTAATAATTGAGCTAATTCAATGGCTTCATCAATATCTTTGAGAATAGCAGTATTAATTTCTTCAATTTTAGTTTGATATTCAACTTTCTTTGAATTAGATTCTACTGTAATATTTTTTTGTTTTGTTTCCAAGAATGAAATAAAAAGAGGGTCTAAAACAGCAATATAAAGATCACTTTCAGATTGACTTCTAAACAAAGAATGTTCAAATTTCGGATGAAAATCTATATCTTGTAAACTTACTAATTTTTTTGGTAATGAATTGACTCTTATTAATGACACTTCAACTTCTAAATTTTCTATCTGTTTTTTCTTTTTACCAATTCGGTCTGGGTTGTCTACTATAACAGCATGTTTAGGATCCAGGTTAGAGCTGGTATAGTAAATTTTCCTGGAAGCCGGAATTACAATTTTTTAATACCCACAACTTACAAAAGCAATCTTAATTTAAAAGGATAAAATAAAAATATTTCCTTTAAGACTAGTTTTATGACTGAGTATTGGTTAGTCCCCAGTGGAGTCGCCAGTATGTTATCACTTTAGTAATACTAAAGTTGTGAGATTTTTGGTTATTAGGCAAAGAACACTACAGGTAACCACATACCAACTTCAAACTCTAGGATATAGCCTTCCTAGTGTTCAGAGAGGGCTCTCTCTTTAAGTTTTAACTTTGTTTAATTGGTAAATATTAGGCTAGTTATGAATGTGAAACTTTAGTTTGGTTTTGATTCATTTAGTGGGGAAAATCACTTGAAGTAACGGATACTGGGAGATCTATTTGTCCAATGGGACAAGGATTCAAAATCAACAAATAGAACTGGGATCAAGTCCAAGAGGACAAATGTTTTCAGAATAAGATAGATAACCCTTGAAGATATTGGAAAGTTATTTTTATGAGGTGGTATCATCAAGATAAAGGGAAATTAAGGATCCTTTGATCCATAAAAAGAAGTAGTAGGCAGAGGTCAAACAAGCGAGGGATAAATTAGGGGTTCCCTACACTGGAAATTAGAGGAAAACATAGAAATGATAACTAGATAAAAACAGGGTGCTCTTAACAAATCCTTTAGTAATACTCCTAGTTATTCATTCAAATTTAGAACAAACATAGATGGATGCATGTAACAAAGAAAGATAACAATGAAAAGTAAGGAAATACTTCACTCCAAATAGCTCATCACAATAATCCTGAAGTATGATGCCAATTGGTTTGATCCAGCCTGATACTCGAAATTTGAATCACAAAAGCTTTCAAGTCCAACAAAAATGACTATAATAATCTCCAACAATTTTATTCCACCCAAAATAATTCAAAAGATGAAGTATTTATACATACTTCTTTACAAAATATCCTAGAATGATTTTAGGAATTATCTAAGGGAAACAAAATATCTTTACAATAATAATAGAGACAGTTGCTTAACAAATCAGCAAGTTGTCCTATTTATTCAAAAAAATAGAAACTGATTTAGGATAAGAAGCAGCTGGCTGCCTTGGTGTCCTCCTTGCTAGCTTTAGATATTTTTCAATTTGTTTTGGGAATCTTATTTGCCTTGTCTGATACTCTTTCTCTGATTCTCTTTATTCACTGATACTCTCTAACTTCGGATACTCTTTAACCATAGTCAAAATTGTTTACTGCTCTAAAAATCTATCTTGATTGTAAATCAGAAAACATTTTTCTCTTTCTTTCATCTGTCTGTCTTTATCCTTCATAAAAAATCTGTGAGTCACTACCAATCCTCATCTTTAGGAATTTGTATCTTCTTTAATTTTCTAAAGTTTTCATCAGCTTCAGTGTATCTGGCAAAGGTTGGCTTGATGACAAACAAGTGCTTTATCTCATACTGTAAATAGAATAAGTCCTCAAAAATTCTAAGTAGGACTTTTCATGTTGGAATGCCTTTCACTGGTGGTTTATTTACCTGTTATTTTGCAAACTCTCTTATTCTTACAATAGTCATTCTAAGGCATCATTTTATCATTAATGACCATAATGTCAGGCAGTCCTTTTTGCCTCAAATTTGTAAATTTGACCATAAACCTGGTTATGGTAGTATTCATACTTTTACACTTTTCTTCCAGTTGCCTCATCATATTCTTCTTTGCAGTAACTTTCCTAATTTCTAGGATAGTTTCAGTCCTATCTGTGATCTTGAGTTCTTCTAACTCTTGCCTGTTTTTTTTGTTTAGGAAAGTGATTAGCTTTAAAGCTTTCTCTCGTTTATTAGCCAGTTCACTCTGAGTTTTTAGAATTTATTCTTGAGCTGCTAGTAATAACTCTCTCTGTTCAAAAATTACATGAATTGAAGGCCATAAATCATGGATGGCTTCAATGACATTGTTCCACAGATATTTTTTGATATATGATATGTGTTCCTTCAATGTCCATTCCTTTTGCAATTTCTTCAACTCTTTATTCAATCTGATGGCATTTTGCTCATGTGTTTTTGCATTGATCTGAGCCAATTTGTTTGACTTCTCAAGATTTTCTACACCTGTTTCAATCTATTGATTTCATTTGTCTTAAGAGACATTTCCTCCATGGCCTTTACCGGTTGGCTGGATTCATCTGTATGTTGAACTGTTGTTGTAGATGATTCAGTAGTTGAGGTTGTGGATGAAGTTACTGGAACTGCAATAGCCAGTGGTTCTTTAGGTGACAAATTTTTAGCTAAATTTGAGGGCACTGTTGTAGTAATTACAGGAATAACTATAGGAATATCTGGTATTTTTTATGTTTCTTTCTCCTGGACAAGCTTGTCCATTTGTTTTTCCATTTCCTTAATTTGAGCTATCAACTGAAAAATCAAGTTCATCATGTCATCTTTTTCTTTTTGCCCTTCTATTATTTCTTTTGTTTGAGGGTGTTCATTTTGAGGAAGTTTAAGTTGTTTCCTCAAAGCTACTATGTCTTCATTCTTCTTTTTCACCAATAACTCTGTTGCTTTGATATTAGCAGGGTCATATCCCACCTGTAAAACTAGTTCTTCTAAGGCTTTTATCCTGATATCCTTAGCACACAACGAGGATTTTTCCATATTCATCTGATCCTACATGTTCGAAATGGTGTTTTGGAGTTTCTAAGCACTCATGGCTTTAGTTGTGACAATAGAGTATAGCATTTCTAAATTCTGTCTGTGGAACTCAATCTGATCAAGAGAATGAATCTTATCTGTCTGAACTTCCAAATCAACCTTTTTATAATCTGCCACTATCTTTGGAGATTTGATTGTGGGCTGCAACACTGACCTAATTAGATTTTTATTTGAATAATAAAATGCAGACAGAAGCCTATTTTGTAACTTGGTGTCTCTTTGAGATATTGAGAATAAATATTGTTTTTTATCTCTTCACTCTTCAGTTTGATCTGCTTATATTTCTCTTTGATGTCCAAGACTTTATCCTCAGCTGCCTGTGATGAAGAGGCTTCCATGCTCTGCTATCTTTCTATCAATTGTGCATCTTCATTGTTAACTTGTTCCTCATTTTGATTCTTAGTATTTGGCTCATTTATGATCACAGTGGAAACATCTGTTTCTGGAAAATTAGTGTTGGTATCTATAAGCTCTGTTTCTTCCACATCAATTGTTACCTTTCCTTTATCAACTGAACTTAACTTAGGCCTCTTGATATATATTAACTTGAACTTAGTTTCATTTGTAGCTTCTGCAACATAGGCTCCTTCTTCCCTTACTCTCTTAGTGGACTTTTCTGGCTAATTTGCGGTCTCCAAAGTGTGACTAGTATCACTTTTATTAACTACATATGTTAAAGTATTCTCAGTCCACTCAATCTGATTTGAAAATTTTTCTATTTATGGTTTTTATTCATGGATGAAGGGTTTTAACTTGCTATTAACCCTTATTTGACTCGAGATCCCTTGTGGATCATAATTCCAAGGAAAATTTTCTTTAAATTTGAATTCCAATAGCTGATATGATGCTTCTTTCTCTGCATCCATGTGATTGCAGATGAATGGCCCTATCTAATTCTTTAGTTTGAATTGAGTTTTCTTCTTTGCTGCCATGAAATTTATAGAATCAGAGTTTAGGATCTGCCTAATATACTTCAAGGAAAAGAACCTCATTGAAGGATGTTTGGGTAACTTCTAAGGTAACAAGCTTGAACCAAAGACTCTGATCTCCATATGCTTTTCATATAAATTGTTAGATTCGGTATCTTCATCCCTCCGTCAGAGATCAAATTTCTCTTGTTGCATTTCATTTTAGGTGTCTCATTCAGTTCAGTCAGCTGCATTCCATTAGGAGCATGGATCATCTGACGGTAGGGTTTTGTCACTTATATCCCTCATGTCATGTACCTATTGGTCTAGTTTTGTTCATCAAAATCATTTACAGTCATTTTTGGTCTCCTGGTTGGAAAACAGTCATTTTAGGGTTTTAGTCTCATTAGGTCTAGGTTTTTATCAATCTGGTCTCAAAATTTCTAATAATGGCTATCAGACACATGAGGAAGTTTCAAATAAGGTATCAGTACAAAAATTTCATCATCATAATGCTTGAGAATAGTTTTATCCTTTTGTAAAAAATGCAATGTAATTTTCAAATTCTTTAATTGTAATAATGCTCCATTCGCAACCCTGGTCGCCTTTGCCAAAACTCCATGCCATCCATCCCTGCAAAACAGGCAACAAGCTCATCATTCAGTCCAAAAGTCAAAAACAAGCAAAACAGAGTTCTTTTGAAAAAGTGTCAAAGTGTTCAAACATTACAAAGTGGGTTTTCAAAAAGCAAAAATTTAAATTTTGGGCATATAAGATATTTTCATGATCCAACACTCCATTTGCATGCCAAGAGATAGCATTGAGTCGAGACAAATTGTGGAGGATCAAAGCAAGTGTTTGGAGGGCAGGCTGTGTGTAATTTGTTGAGCACGACACACTGGGCAGGTGTCGTGATGCATCAGTGGTGTGCAGTGCATCGGGCAATTTGACTGTGTGTAAATTTGAACCGGCGCGGTGCATTGGAGGGGCGCAACGCACTGGGTTAGTTGCACAGTGCACATGGCCGAAACACAAATTTTTTCCATTGCTTCCAAAAAACTCCAAACCGACTCGATCCTCCTCGCTCCAAGTAAGTTCATGTGACCTTGTAATTTCCATTTACAAATGTTTGATGCTGAATATGAGAGTTTTAATGCCAAGACTCAAACCCTGTCATCTTGTTGAGAATTTCTCCCTTAGGGTTTTGAAGTTGGTATTTTAAAAGATAATTTTGTGCCAAATACTCAATTCCCCACCTTGTTTTTTCTTCTCCCTCACTGTTATCTCATCACTACAGTCCATTCCCCTATCTTCCTACATCCCTAAAGCCACTCATACCCATCTCATTCCCATTATCCCTATCCCATTTGAAAATTTTCCCCAAATCCCAAGTTACCCAAAAAAATCAAGTGGTTGTCCCTTGTCCCTAAATTTATCAAATCACAAGTTTTCAAAAGGAAAATTCCACTTGGTTAAAGTCCATTGTCCCCACTTCCCTATTTCCCCATATTCCCTCCCACACTACCATACATTTGGCACTAAACAAAAGTACCCAAATTCTCATTTTCATCTCATGCAAGCCAACACGCACCTTGCATAAACCTTGGACATCATGGAGACAGATACTAATACATCATATGACCGAGATAGTGATTCCACCACTGAGCTACATGCACCTAGAAGGCCTCATAAAAGTGGCAGACATGTGAGACAGGAGCCCACCTCATTGGTTGAATTGCAAGCTTGTCCACTTGCCATGGCATGTTTTTGAGAACGGTCTTGTTATCAATTTTGTGAAATGATTGCTAGGATTCATTATCATCAGGAGTTGGCTCGTTTTTTTGTATTTCATTTACATGATGTTTAGGTCACCCTTTCCGGTGTAACTTTCACTTTGACACCGGAAACAATCTCTCAAGCAACCAGAATACCGAATGTGGGAGAACAGTGGAACAAAACACATCAGGTGGACAGAGTGCATTATGAACCATATATCAGGCCTAGCTTTGTGAGACAACTCAACAGAGTGTTCCCATTCTGATTCCTAAAGGATTCCTATGTGCCTCTGATGAAACTCATTATCAGATATTTCAGTTGTGAGGGCTGGTTTTCACGCCTCTATGCCTACCATATCAGGTTATTGATGCATTTCACCAGGGTGAGGATGATGAAGATCCCTTATTTCATGTGCCGGAATATCGAGAGAATGACCACTCTTGTGCAGAGGAAAACTCTCGAGCAGCAGTACAACAGTATTTATCACTATGCACTCATTACGATCGTGGTTGTACATCAGCTTGGATTGCAGGGTATTTCATGGGAGGATTTCATTTCCCATGATTTCTTCACAGCTCCTCAGGTTCCTCTGGAGGTTGTCCATGATGCAGGTGAAACTTCACATCAGTATGGAGGTCAAGAGGCAGGGACTACTAGTGTGTCGATGTATATCACTTATCATAGAGGCACTAGAGGATTATTTGCAGCAACCTGGCGAGTACTATCTGCACCTGGGGTTGAAGGGGTCTCGTTGCTGTCATCAGAAGCACAGGTACAGGTACAGGACAGAGGTAAGAGGCCTATGTAGGATGAGGGGCCTTCAGGAGGCCAAGACACAGGTTTCATACTGATTGATGAGGATTTTAGCTCTCCAAGCTCAAAGTTTAGAGAGACTATTCAGGAGCAGAAAGCGGAGATAGACACATTGACCGTCAAGTTGCAAAGATCCCAATGGATAATAAACTACATGGATCAGTAAAACAAACAGTTGGAAGATCAGCAAACAATCATGGAGTTGCAAAACATCCGTGAGAACCAGCAAGTTGCCCAAAGAAGCCAAACCGAGATGGCATCCATTGAGCGAGAGATTGAGGCTAATAGAGAGACTTGGCTTGAGAGGGTCAATATTCATCTTGAGAAGCTGTTGGAGAAGGCCAAAAAGGAAAATAACATGCTCAGGCACATGAAGAACCATTATTGGGCGCGAAATCATGTTTGCAAAGCGCAAATCAAAATTCTGAAGGCAAAGCTAAGAAGGGCACTAAAGCGTCGCAAAAGGCATGATAGACTCAAAAAATTTCCGAAGCTTCTTTGGCCCAGCATAGTTCTTGATAGTAGACATTCAGCCCAAATTTCAAAAAAATTGGGAAAATTTTTGTCAATTTTGAAATTTTTGGCCTTAAAACAGATTTTCCTGCCCGACGCGTCGCGCCACTTGGCGCGCGCTTATAATTGGCAGCTCCTCTTGAGTAAAACTTTGCATTTAGGAGGAGCAGAGCTTTGGCGATCATGGCGGCGGCCGAACCCTAGGTGGACTATGGAACCCTTGGTTTATCGGCACCGCTTCCTGTTCATCACAGTTGATTAACAGCGCTTGGAGATGATGGAACCTTGCCGCTCCACAGAATTCTGCTGCTAACCGGGTAAATTTTCACTACAGTTTAAAAAACTCTGGTTGTTTTTCTGCTCGACCCGGGTATCCTGGGCCCCCACTGTCCAAATCCGGTGATTATTATATTTCTTGTGGGCTTCCACTTGTTTTACTCCTCGGGGCGCGCAGCCGTGGATGTCTGGGGTTTCAACCTGCCTTGGCAGCTAAACCGGGGGTTTTCTACTTGGTCTGGCACCCCTATACTTGGTGGGGTCGCATCCAACAGCTCACCTTGACAGTTTCACCTCTGGACCCATCACCGGGGCTGGATTATTGGCATCTGCACTGACCTCTGGCTTCGAGGCTTCAGTTTGTCAGTCGAATCTGCAATAATTATTTCGCCCTTGTTTTTATCTGTGGGCATCTGTCTTCTCCAACAGTCACCAAGCGGCTATTGAAGGGCTGTCCATTCAATGAGCACCTACGAAGAAGAGGTTGACTACTCGGAGGATCCTCTGGAGGGGGTCGACATTTGGGGTTTGGAATCAAATGATGAGGTGGATGCAATGTCGGATTTGGACCCATTATCCGGGGTGGATTTTCCTGCTCAGCCCGCATCCACCGTGGATGGATGCATCTCGCCCATGGGGGACCTTGCGCACTTGAATTTTGGCTCGCCCTCGACCGAGGATATTGGGCTTTGGGCTTTCTCGCAAGCAGAACAGGACAATCAGGCAAGTGCTGCCATCGGAAGCTCCGCACTATTCTCGGAGGCGGCCTTTCACGAGATTGGAGACACATCATGCTACTTGGCGCATCAGCATATTGAAGGCCTTATACCTCTTGGGGTTAACTCACACTGCCCTTCTGGAATAGATGTCGCGGCACAAGACTGTGCGGAGCCCTCTGCACCATTGGCGGCCTCTGGGGTCTTCAACAACATACCAGAGGACCTAATCAACCGGGAGCAGAATAGAAATCTGCCTGCAACTGAAGACACTGTTGAGCCGGAATTGGGGGTTTGCAAGGTCAGTAAGCCGCACAAGGTCACGAAAAACAAGTTAAACTATCTCACAAATTTTGGAAGCGAGAGTGGAATGGAGGATTGGAGCATTGTTGCAGCCAAAACCCTGGTTGGGAAGATTCGTGGCCGGAAATATTCCTCAGCGAGACTTCAGCGGTGGACAAGAGAAATCTGGGGTGAGACCCTTGACTCCCTCCCAGTGGTTGGGGCCATGACCAAAGGCTGGTTCTCTCTTACCTTTGCCCGCCCTGAACATTTCGATTGGGCCCTCAAGCAGTTCTGGCATCTGGAGCTACACCCCGTGTATCTCAAGAGATGGGTGCCCCTATTTGATCCCAAAAAATAGAATGCAGGTGTTGGTCCCATATGGATGAGGTTGCCTGGCCTGCCACTGCATTTTTGGAATGACACTGCACTTCGAAATATAGGGGGCCATTTTGGACGCTACCTAGACCATGATCGATCCTACATGTCCACTGGTAGCAGAGCAGTGGCTCGGATTCTGATTTTTCTCGACACAAGGGATGGTCTATATGAGAATTTTATTATGAGGTTTGATGGGATGCAGTGGCAGCAACCACTAGACTATGAAGGTGTGCCCTTTCGCTGCAGAAAATGTCATGAGGTAGGTCATCTGTATAAAGACTGTCCGAGGAAGGGGGCTGGCAGGATGATTGTTAAGAAATCTTGCTCCAGAGGTACACAAACTGTGTCGGATTCCAGAATCTTGCCGGACAGTGCGGGTATGCAGATGAGGGCACCTGAGCTCTCTGGTGATGGCGGGTCGAGGACAGCGACTGTGCCCACCTGGACCTCCATGCAGCCCAGATCCCGGCCACAGGTCTCGTCGGTACCTCCCCAGCAGGATCTCTTCATTCCGGGTACTGCTATTTCTGGCTCTTTAACCTCTGATTATGCAGATATATCTTCATTCTCTTCATTTCCGTTTAATGTATCTGTTAATGAACTTCTTAATCTGTCATCTACTCTCTCCTTACCTTGCATATCATCGGGTGTGCCCCATAAAACATTAAATCTCCCCTCGGTATGCTGCACCATCACTTTGGCCTCTCCTTCCTTCTACCCTATCATCCATCATTCTTCTGCTGAGCCCACCCCTGGCCATTCTGTCTCCTCTTCGGAGACTCACTCTTCGAAGCACAACTACTTCCTTAGATCCATAACCAACCCTCAATCTGGCGAGGTATTCGGTATTGGGCCGGATCCGGGTAGCTTACCCTCTAAATCTCGTGGCAGACCATCTGCCCTAGCGAAGGCCATCAAAAGGGCTAATTTTGAAGTGGAAGCTAGCACACAATATTCACTTATGCGGGTCCTTAGAGCACGAAGACCCTTGACGACTATTACATCATGATCTGTCTATCCTACAACTGCAGGGGACTGGCCAACCCCGATAAGAGATTGGCTCTCAGAGATCTATTAGCACAAAATCCCTTAGACATACTTTTTCTGCAAGAAACGCTCGGGGTGGGGTTGGAGGTGACTGCTACCTTAACTTCCTTTCTCCCTGATTGGTCCTTCATTACACTTGATGCCCGTGGTAGATCAGGAGGATGTGCTCTTGGCATCAACAACAAAACCACCCGGATGTCAAACTGATGGGGCCGGTCGGGTGTACTTGCGATGAATGTGCTGTTTGGTAGTTCTGAGATTGATTTTACCTTGGTCAATGTCTATGGACCCTGCTCTGACAGAGAGCACTTCTGGCACTCCCTTTTGTCCTGCTCACTTATGACTGCCCCTCACCTCATTTTAGGTGGAGATCTAAATTTCTCTTTGGGTATTGCTGAATCTTGGGGTCCCCTAGCCACCCCGGACCCATTGGCTGAGTTTTTCAACTCAGAACTCGGTGCCTCTCATCTGATTGACATTCAGACTACCAAGCTACAACCTACCTGGTGGAACAGGAGGACTGGTAACGCTGCTTTGGCACGCAGACTTGACAGATTTCTTATTAAACAGGAACTCCTTCCGGTTCTGACTCGAGCTCGATAATGGGTGGGATCTGGAGGTAAATCTGATCACTCGCCCATCTACCTGGAGTTTGAATGTGGCCCTAATAGAGCACACCCCCCATACAAATTTAATTCCAGATGGTTGAGAGATCCGGATTATAACCAGTTGGTCACTCAGACCTGGCAGCACTTCAGACCTTCGATGGCTTTGGACCCTGGCAGGGTTTTCAATGAAAACCTTAATCGCATAAAGAACCTCACCATTCAATGGGTTCGGAACAAAAAGAAACAGGAAAGGGAGGCCCTACACAGAATTGAGGATAAAATTGGCTCTCTCAACAATGGTGAGCTGTTGGGATATCGTAACGAGGAAGCCAGGGCACAACTTTTTGCACTTGAGGCTGAAAAAGCCAAATTGCTGAAATAGATTGAGGAAGATTGGAGGCTTAAAAGTCGGGCTATATGGATTCAGGCCGGTGACGAAAACACAAAATTCTTTCAGCAGCATGCTAATGGCCGCAAGGCGTCTAACACCATTTGGGAACTGTCAGACCGAAATGGCTTTACTGCTAGAACACAAGCACAGCTATCGGAGCTGGGTACCAGACACTTCTCCAATCTGTATAGGGCCTCTACTATTATAAATCTCCCAGATATCCTGCGCATTACTCAGAACTTTAAACTCTTCGTGGAACAAGAGCAGATGGATGAACTCAATACCCCGGTCACCATGGGAGAACTGGAGGGTGTTTTGAAATGGTTCAAGCGGGACAAAAGCCTGGGACCTGATGGTTGGCCCATTGAGTTTTTCATCCACTTCTTCAATCTCATATCAGCGGACCTTCTGGCCATGATAGAAGATAGCAGGGTGCGGGGCAGGATTTTTGATGGATTTAACACCACTTTTATTGCACTTATTCCTAAATCGGACAAACCAAACAGCTTCAATGATTTCAGGCCCATTTCGCTGTGTAATTGTATCTACAAGATCATTTCCAAAATTATTGCAAACCACATTAAACCTTTCATGTTCGAGCATATTGAAAACGAACAATTTACTTTTCTGAATCATAGGCAAATACATGAGGCCATTGGTACAGCCCAGGAGGCCCTTCACTCTATTAAATCTCTCCGACTGAAATCGACTATCCTCAAGATTGATCTCACTAAAGCATTTGACCAAGTTGACTGGAGTTACCTTCACCTCATTCTCATCCATGCTGGATTTCCTCATACCTTTATCAACTGGATTATGGGATGCATTTGTCACGCTACCTTCAGCATATTGATCAATGGTACTGCTACTGATTTCTTCCATGCGGGGCGGGGACTCCGCCAGGGCTGCCCCCTTTCTCCACTACTATTTGTCCTAGTTATGGAGGGACTATCAGTGCTTATCAACAATGCTAAAGAAAGAGGATTACTACAGGGGCTCCGGATCGTTGATAATTTATATCTCACTCACCTTTTATTTGTAGATGATGTTCTTATATTCCTAAATGGCACTAGGCAAGACTCTGTTCCTTTTGACCTGCTCCTGAAATGGTTTTGCAGGGCTACCGGTATGGCACTGAATAGCACTAAATCCTCTATCATCATGACAAGCTGCTCGAGACAGGAACAAGACACCTCTAGGAACCTATTTGACTTTGTCTACATTGATATCAATGGCGGCCTCAAATATTTGGGGTATCACATCAAACCAAATGATTATAAGGTTAAGGACTGGAACTGGATCATAGCAAAAATTGAGCGCAGAATAAACGTCTGGTATAACCGATGGTTAACCAGGGCTGGTAGACTAATACTCATTAAGTCTGTTATGGAGGCCATTCCGGTCTATTGGATGACCCTGGCCTGGATTCCGATTGGTATTACCAATCGGATAAAATGCATCTTCAGACAATTTCTTTGGCGCAACCAAGGTAAGACATCCACGTTTGCCTGGATAGCATGGGATCGTATCAATTTACCCAAAAAATGGGGTGGCTGGGGGTTAAAGGATCTCCACCTATTTTCTCGTGCCCTTGTGTCTAAGATGGGCTGGCACATTATTACAGGACAGAGCCTATGGAAGGAGGTCATGGTCGCTAAATATATCTCGCCCCAAAGTCCTCTGGAATGGATCCGTGGCTGCATCACTCTAAACTCGGGGGCATCAATCATATGGAAGGCTATCACAAGGGCAGCTCACATTCTCCAGAGTGGTCTTTCGTGGCTGATTGGTTTGGGAACTGAGGTGCGCATTGGCACTGACTCCTGGTCGGGGAGTGGAGAATATCACAAACTTCCGGCGTTTATCATTGAACACCTTGCCCACAGAAATGTCATTTATCTGGCACAGATTGTTGATTGGGCACATACCTCTTGGCGAGAACAAGCCTGGCTACAGGTGGGTGACCTGGGGATCCCCCAAGAGGGCACACGAATCTGGAAAAAATTTATCTGGGCACTGAAAGCTACCAACATTCGCATCACAGACCAAGAAGACAACTTGATTTGGGCTGTTTCAAGAAATGGGCATTATACTCCAAAGCTTGGCTACCTCGAACTTATCAAGCACAAGGAACCCCCTATCAAGGACTGGTGGTGGAGAACCATATGGAAATTGAAATCCCCGCATAAACACAGACTTCTGTTCTAGTGCATGCTTAGAGACTGTATTCCTACCATGGATTTCCTTCACAGAAGAGCCTTCCACGGGGCTTCTAGATGCTGTTACTGTCTAAATGACAGGGAGGACGCTCTCCATTTATTCCTGCATTGCCGCATCATACTTAACATTTGTTCCAGGGTCATTACAGAATTGGGGTGCAGATTTAATTGGCAGGGTGACTCATTATCAGAGGCCTGGACTCATTGGTGGCAGCACTCTGCTTACAGTCCAAAATTACGCAACCTCCCTCTTATCGTGACTTGGGAACTATGGATAGGACGAAACAAACAGATATTCAATGATATTCCTATCGACTGTAATAGGATAAGCGCAGCCTCTCTTGCCACTTATTTTCTCATTCCCGAGGACAGTTTTTGCAGCAAGCCTTCACATGAGACCCCAGAAACTATTGATCACAGCTGGGCGTGGGCATACTTTGATGGTGCGTCCAACGCTCAAGGGTGTGGGGGGGGAGCCATTCTTTATATGAATGAACAACACTACTACAACATCAGAATGGGGTTAGGTCCAGGTACCAACAACTACGCCGAACTGCAGAGCCTCATACTTCTTCTTACCTTTGCTCGGGACATTCACTGTGACTCCATCCAGATCTTTGGCGATTCTCAACTTGTGACCAATTGGTTCAACAACCTATCTCTTTGTCACTCGCACACACTGTCTGCACTGCTGTGTGAGGTTCACCATATTAGAACACTCTTTGACTCCATCACTGTGACTCATATTTACAGGTCTCGGAACAAAGTGGCTGATCAACTGTCCAAATAAGCTTCGGAGCTGACCTGGGGTACCTGGCACATCACAGAGCACACAGCTAGACAGATCTATAGATATTATCATCGGCCTTTTATCGACGAGGCTCCTCCTGCTTTGGATGTTTAGTATTACAGCTATCTTCTGGAAGATTTTGTTCTACCTCCCCTTTTTAGATATTCGGCATGTATATTTATTTCATACTTATATATTGGGTCTATAGGAGTTAGTAAGTTATGCACCGAACTTACTATGTGGACATTTGTGTCATTACTATATATGTCATGTTTTGGGACTGTGACTGCCTACAGTTTTTTGATAGTCTGGCTGATTGTAATAGTTATTGGACAGAACAGTAGTTTATACTACAGTCTTATGTAACAAGTAGCTGATCATTAATTGAATAGTTACGAACTTTTTCTTTGTGAAAAAAAAACTTTGCATTTATGGATTTTTCATCAAAATTTATGCATTCCTACCCATTACCTAAGGATTTTGATAAGTTTTGGGTTTCTTGAAGGGTCAAAAACACCTTTAAAATGGCCTTTCTGCCACTTTTTGGACACACAGGAAGCAGTGTTGGGAGATTTGATTTTTAGAGGGGCAAATGGAAACCAAATTCAGAAATTCCACTTGGGTTGGAAAGTAGACAGGAAGATCTTTCCAACGTGATATCCTAAACTCAATTTCGACTCCAGGAAGGCCCTCAAAATCAGCCTCAAAGTGGCGTGATGCATAGAGATTTTAGGCACGGCACATTGGGAATTTTGGCTCCTTTTTCACTCATCAACTCAGATTTTCGCTTAGTTTTGGCCAGTTTGAATTTTTTATCTCCAAATGTGAAACTCTTGATGTAACTTGATGTAATTTCATAACTTTGATGTAATTTTGGCACATTTTTACTCATCCAAGTAGATTCATTCACCAAAAAGTGAATTCTAACTTAATGAATCAGTTTCCTATCTTATAGAGGCAAGTTGTTCCACTGCCTATTTTCCAGTTCTTAGTTTAGATCTTGTTGAAACAGCTCCTAAATCAGTGAGCTTGACCCCTAGAGGCATGGGGATGAGTTAGGCTTGTCTATATCTTGTATTTTCTCAGTCATTTTCAGGGTTGGACACTTGGGATTGCTTGGCACTTCATTGTACATTTCATCTCTGCAATTTTTGCAAAGGAATAGACCAGGGTTTGCAGCACTCTTGGGATCCATGTGCCTCTATGTTTTTATGGTGTGTTTCTCTCTGTGATTGTAAGTTTACTGATGTTTCATGTGTATCATTTTCCTTCTCCTTTCTTCTAAAATAAACAAACAAGTTATAAATGTGGAATTCATTAGATTGCTTTGCTCTGCCTTGAGTTTTGTTTAATTTTCCATGTTTTCATCTGTTTGAAGAGGATTCTTGAAAGCCTCTTGCCCTCTTCAACTCCTCACCGGTATAAACTATCCATTCATTCAACCCAAATCATCAAAACAATTTCCTTCCTTGCCCCATTCAGAACTGTGCAAAAACAAGGCCTCATCCCCAGAGCCAAAATCTGCCTCTCCCTTTGATCCAACAAAAAACCTTCAAAATCAGATTCAACCTCCTTACATATATACCTAGCCTAAAATCAGCCTTTTTCAAAGTCATCTCAAGCCTCACTGATTATTTTTGCTGAGATTGACCCGGAGAGAGCCCTCTCCTGATCTGGTAGGGCTAGCTACCAGATTAAGCGTGGTTTGATGTTACCCTATACTCTGTCTTCCTTCAGCCTGAGGTAGATTTAGGCAATAACATAAATACCAGTCACCAACCTTATTTTTCTCTGACAACTGCAATATCTTTTTCATTTCTTCATTTATCCTTGGTTGCTCTATTTTTGTTAACATAGTGATCACTTGTTGTAGGAATAACTTTGAGAATTTTGCATAAGTGAAATTTATACATTATTTTCTAAGAAAGGATGTCCGGAAAATGACAGAGAGAGGATTTCCCTCTATGTCAAGATTTTGGAGAGTGACAGTAAAATTATATGATGGGAAGTATAAAAACATATGGATTAGGAAGGAAGTATATCTGAATACTCCTTCAATTGGAAAATTAATAAATTGATAATGAATACTATCTGTAATGAAACCAACATAGCTAAAGATTACTAATGGGGGTTGCATTGGGGAGAAAGTGGATAAGAACCCCAAGATGGACTCATCTGTATGTTCATTAGTAAAATATCCAAGGATGAAGGAAAGCATGGAAATCACATGTCTTGAACCTTCTGGGAATTTGGCAGTAGAATATGGGGATTTAGCTTAGGAATTTCTACATGTGATGGCATAAAGGTATGGAAAATCATGAATCTCTTGGGAAAATATAGGCCAATATACATCTTGGTGAGGGCCTCTATGGATAAACGGACTGCTTGGGGATCAGATTGATTGATTCAGAAGTAATAGTGAAAAGCACTTCTTTATTGGAATTTACAATGGCTCTTTGATCAGGCACATAATGTTGTTGACATAACCTAAAAACTTCTTGGCATGTATGGGTTAATGGGACAAAATACTATTGTAGCCTCTACGACACCCTCCAAAAATACAAAAAATAAGAACACACACTTCAAAATTTTTGGAGCCCCGTTAAAACTAAAAGAGAAAAGGCTAAGTGAAGTTTTGAAGGGCAAGTCGCTAAGTCGCAAATTCATCCTATGAAACAATTGCGACCCCTGCGACCTGTGCGACCCCGCGACCCTAAGGTCGCCAGGTCGCAAGGTCGCATGGTTTGGAATTAAAGAATTTGCGACTCATGCGACCTATGCGACCCCGCGACCTTAAGGTCGCCAGGTCGCAAAGGTCGCAAGGTCGCAAGGATAAGAAATTAAGGAAATTTGCGACTCAGCGACCTTTGCGACCTAGCGACCCTAGGGTCGCAAGGTCGCAAGGTTGCATTATACCAACTTGCGACCTCATTAAGTGCCCACACATGCGACCCTTTTTTAAAAGGGCAGGTCGCTAGGTCGCATTTGTCACTTGCAGCGAAAAGTTAGGAATCGCTCTGACAGGTCAAATGGCACGTTTTCTTCCGGGTAAGTTGCTATTTCCTCTCTGTGTTTCCTTCATGAGCATTTCTTGCCCAAATCTAGCCTCCCCATTGTCTTAATTACCTGCTGGGGAGGCTGTGGGGTTTTTGTGAGGTTATCCATATCGTTTTGTTCTCCTGTTATCACCATTAAACCCCAGGATCACTTTTCTTGTCCAGCCCCTCATGGCTTTGTCCTACCCGCAGCCTGGACCCCTCCCATGCCTTGTATGCTTCTCATTAGGTGAGAAATGAACCCCAAGCCGCACGCGCTCGAACCCCCCCGGCAGGTCGCACCGGCACATGAGTCGCAGGTCGCAATTACTTCCGAAAGTCGTAGGTCGCATGTTCAGGTCAAGGTCGCAGGGAAGCTGAACCGTCGGGAAGTCGAAGCGTCGGAAAGCCTAAAGGGAATTTTTGAATCTATAAATACCCCTGCGGGGCACATAGTTAGGGGCTTCTCTTTGGTGGACTGAAGAGCAATATTGCATTGTAATTGAAGGGTCATACTCTGACTCATGTGAAATTCAGATACTTGTTACAATCCCTTTGTTGGATGATGTATTTAGCCGTGACAAAACTGTGTGTATTCTGCGTATAGTTTCAGAATATCGTATGATCAATGAAGCTGTGTCCTTAATAGTATCATTCGTACTTCATAGCTATCTGTGATTGTGCTTGATGATGCTTAAGTTTATCGTTTGTTCTTATAATGAATGTTAATGAATTATTTTATTAGCATTTCATTGCATCTTTCGGAAAGTTAAGGGATATCCGTGCCACGAAGAACTGTTTCTTTAGTGGTCAGATTATCTTGCATGCATTACCCCATAGATGTGTTGCTAACGACACTTCCTGGGTGTATGCATTTTGTTCATTACCTTGCTATGCACAGTGTTATATATCAGTTTGATACATCAGTCATGTATTCTGTATCATGTGAATGAGTGTATGTCTGCAGATTTAATCAGGTTCTTCGAGACCGAAGAGAAAGTCATTTAAGCGGTAGCTGGACCCACACCCCGGACGGGATCCCTATTCCAAACGGTTCAAAGTCTAATTGGGACTTTCTACCGGGGAGATCCCCTACTGTTGGCCGGACATATTTTCCCGTCAACAGATTTGGCGCTAGAAGGAGGGCCATGATATCCTCCCAGCATACAACCGACATTCCATCACAAACTCCCCACCGGGAGGTCATAAATAACGAAGTTACTCTTCCCCCCTTGGAGGATATTCCAAGGGAGGAAGCTCAATACTTTGAAATCACTAACGAACAGCTGAGATCCTTATGCCTAGTTGCCCGTAATCTCGTCAGGGATTTACGATATGCCCCAATCATGGAATTCCTAGCCCACACTAGGACCCCTGCCGATAACATCACTCGCAATGGCGTGCTGGTCAGCACCATACCTGAACTTGTGAACTCCATGATTGAAGACCTCGGGCGGGCTGTCCAGGAAAATAACCCCATTCTCCAAGATAGTGAAGGTTTCCCTGATACAGAACCTTTCCCCGAACCTCAGCCTGACTTACATCAGTGGAACAACAACCAAGTGTATTCCCCACCAGAAGAAGGAGAAGGGGGTCGAAGAAATGAAAGAGAAGGTAACACAGCCCGAAGAAATGCAGGGGCAGGAAATAGGCCTCGAAGAAATGAGGGTGGGGTCAACAGGGGTCACGGACGTGGAGGTAGAAGAGATATGGTTCGCGGCCAAAGACTACACGCCAACCATCATCACCACCAAAACCAAAATAGGTCCCCTCCTCGCAACTGGGAGTTTCTTAGAAACATGAATAACCGTGAAAGACACCGAGATTAACACTCTCGCCATCATGAAGGAACATCAGTGTCGGGGACGGGAAGTGAGTCTAAGGCAGAAACTCGACATCATCAGCGCCCCAGGAGGGTGCAGCCACTAGCCTAGATGGCTCAATCCCCATTGGCTCTTTTAGGTCCTCTCCATGATATGCCTAGACACCCAGAGAAGCATCTTCCTAAGTTCGATCCTGAGAAAGGCACATCAGCGGAAGACCATATTAGTAGTTTCTATCTGTCTCTACAAATCATGAGAGTTCAGTCCGATGATGTCGCATGTAGACTGTTCCCTCACACTCTTGTAAACCATGCGGCCACCTGGTATCGTTCCCTACCCAGTGCTTCTATTACATCCTGGGACCAGTTCCGTCGCGTGTTCCTGCAAAAGTTTGCAGAAGATAAAACACCCTCTATGCTCCTCACAGAGTTAAGCACTATCAAGTGTCATAGAAAAGAGAAAGTTAAAGACTTTAACCAACGCTTCGCCACAATATTGCAAAAATTTCCTCCAAACTTAGCATTGGACGATTCTATCACCATCGACTACTATACTAAAGCTCTCCCTAGGGATATTGTCGTTTTCATCAAACGTGAAGCCCGCGCTATCCTTATAGCAAATTACGCTACTGCTCTCGCGGTATAAAAAGACATGTTGTCGATAGGAGTCATGGACCACGAAGGAAAGGATGATCACAAACCAATCGCTAAAAAAGGTCACTCTTCCACCCCTAATAGAGAGAAAGAAACTTTTGATTTCGAGAGTATGGCCAAGACCCTCAAACTACTAACGAATGAGGTCTCTGACTTGAAGAGAAAAGGCATTGAGACATCAACTTCTACTAAACCTCCAAAACCCTTTTTCAAGAAAAGTAATCCCAACACCAGCAGACCTCTGTCAAACTCCAACGCCGCTCTCAACGTGGAAGAGATAGGGAAGGATAATTTTTGCTCTTTTCACCAAGCTGCCCACTCTGAAAAAACGTGCCCGCAATGGATTGGCAGCATGACCGCGGTGGTTAACCAACTTTTGGATGACCAAACTCTGGGAAACCAGACAGAGGATGATGTTTCTGATCGAGATGAAGGCTCGCTCCTAGATTGGGAACCAGGAGCCTCTGTTCTAACTTGATATAATACGTGGGGGGGAGAGTCTTGTTCCCATTGATATCAACATGGCAGGCAGTCCCAAGGCTCAGCCCACTCGAAATTATAGTCTTAGAAGCAAAGGATCTATCCCCGAACAATCATATGAAGACAAGAAAAGGGCCTTCCTAAGGAAAATTCTTCCCCTAGGAAACGAAGGACAAGCTACGCCGGAGAAGCCCACAAATAGTAACAGCAAAGCAAGTCACAAGAGCAAGCTCCCGGTGGAACCCTCGAAAACCACTACCGAACCTAGTCCCCAAACTGATACTAGCTATAACATAGTGGAGGACATGAAAAAGACCAGAGCTAATATCTCACTCTACGAGTTGGCCCGCATCATGAATCAAAAGGAACTTATTCTAAAAGCTTTCGCCAACAACCAAAATATGAAAACTATCAGCAACACTTCCGCACAAACCAGTCCAGATATCCAGTCTATAGTGAACGCTGTCAACACGAATTCGAGAGGATCCACCCCTCCCTTCCTCTTGTCTTTTGAGATGTTTAACTTCAGCGTTCACAATTGTCTTGTCGACTCCGGTGCATCCACGAATGTCATGCCTCTATCTGTGTGCAAGAAACTCAACATCCGCCCAGAGAAGACTGACGCAAAAATCATTCAACTTGATAGATCACAAGTACCAGCCGTTGGAGAATTAAACAATGTCATCATCCGCCTCTCGTCCGACTGTAGAGTCCATCAATGCATTGATATTGTGGTTGTTGACATCCCTGAAGCCTACGGTGTACTGCTTAGCAGAGACTGGTCTAGCAAGTTGCAAGGATACTTTGCCACAGATTGGTCCCACTTATGGCTACCTTACAAGGGGAGAAACAACCAAATCAGAGTCGAAAGTGAACCTTACATGAAACACACTGTAACTGATTTGGATGCCACAAATGAACCCATCAGCTTTTCCCAGGAGGAACTTGGTATGTGTTTTCTAGATTCCATTTTTGGATGTTACCGACTTCCTCAGTCTTCAGTAGGCCCCGAAGTCCAATCTGAAATGGCACTCGTTGCAGAGGAACAAGCCCAAACTGCCTCACACCAAGCCGAAATTCCTCCGCAATCCACTACCCCCAAGGGCCCGGAAAGTGACATATGGACCTTGTATTACGACGGTTCCAAAAATCTCGATGGTTCTGGCGCTGGCTGCGTTTTGCTTGATCCTCATAAGAATAAATTCTTAATCTCCTGTCGGCTGGAGTTCCAATGCACGAACAACACTGCCGAGTATGAAGCTTTGATCCTTGGGCTTAAAAAGGCACTGGATTTGAAGGTAAAATGCTTACGGGTCATTGGAGACTCCGAGATTATCACTCGGCAGGTACGCAATACTATTCACTGTTTGTCTCCACATTTAAAGGCGTATCAACAAGAGGTATGGCGATTAATTTCTACTTTTGACGCTTTTGGAATTAAATCTGTCCTTAGGATGCATAACGCAGCGGCAGATACTCTGGCTAATGTCGCTGCCAGATTTACCCCTTTGAGGGATGGTTTTTCTATTGAAGTTATATATAAACCCTCCGTCCCAGAAAATGTCACTAACTTGCGCGTCTTCGATGATGATCAACAGGTGCTGGATTTCATGTGTAACTCAGAGATATTCAAAGACGCTGCTATAGATGAAGATGAGCACGACCAAGCTATGCAAAAGGAGTACGAACAAGTCAAAGGGAACCCCATGCCTAAAGGGGTGGTATCACTCGAGAAGCTTTTTGATCTGCAAAATCGTTTCCGAGGGCCCCCAAACGCCAAAGTACAGAGCTCTATCTTGGCCCATCGACAAGTGAACTTGGGATCAGAAGATAATCCTAAATTCGTCAACTTCGGTAAAGACTGCACCCCCCAAGAGGCTCAAGATTTCACTCAGTTATTTCGCAAGTATCGTGACGTATTCGCTTGTACATATGAGGACTTACGCACATACGATACTCGAATCATACAACATGTGATACCCATTAAAGAAAATGTAAAACCATTCCAACAGAAGCTCAGGAAATTACATCCTACGATGGAGCCATTGATTTTAAAAGAACTCAAAAAAATTTTGGATGCACGCATTATCTTCAAAGTTCGCCATTCCACATGGGTATCCAATTTGGTTCCGGTGCGGAAGAAGTCAGGTGAAATCCGCTTATGTGTGGACTTCCGAAACTTAAACCGGGCCTCGAATAAAGATAATTACCCAGTGCCCCCTATGGAGCAAATATTACAAGCAGTGTCCGGGTCAGAAATGTTCTCTTTGTCGGACGGTTTCTCTGGCTACAATCAAGTACTGGTTGCTGAACCAGATAGGTTAAAGACTACCTTTCGGACTAAGTGGGGAACCTTCGCATTCAGGCGTATGCCCTTTGGATTAATCAACACAGGAGCAACTTTCCAAAGAGCTATGGATATAGCATTCAGAGGTCTGATAGGCCAGAGTGTGGTGGTCTATTTGGATGACGTTACTGTGTTTTCTAAACATCGGGGGGATCATTTGCGTCACCTCAGACAGATCTTCGAAAGGTGCAGGAAATACGGTATCTCGCTCAACCCAAATAAGAGTATTTTCGCCGTAGCAGAAGGAAATCTGCTAGGTCATATCATAACTAAGCAAGGCATTGTCGTTGATCCAGAACGTGTGAAAGCCATTGCTCAGATCCCTCCCCCCAGTAGTAAGAAAGCAATGCAATCCTTTTTGGGTAAGATCAATTTTGTACGTAAGTTTATATCAGATTTCGCCCGGATAGTGAAGCCACTACAGGGAATGATAAAGAAAAACGCTACCTTCAAATGGAATCAACCCGAAAAGGAAGCGTTCGACCAGATCAAGAAAGCGATAGCCGAAGCACCTTCCCTCCAGAGCCCAGATTTCAGCAGAGATTTTAGCTTGTATACTTTCGCTTCGGATTCGTCCCTGGCAGCCGTACTCACACAAAAGGACAGAAATAATGACGAGCGTCCCATTTCATTCATGAGCACCGGTTTGCAGGGAGCTGAATTAAATTATCCTGAAATCGAGAAACAGGCCTATGCGGTATATAAAGCGGTCAAACATTTCATACCGTACATCTTAAAAAACCATGTCACAGTTTACGTTCCCCGCCCAGCTGTTCGCTCACTGTTCATGCAGCAGGAGCTGGGCGAGAGACGAGGGAACTGGGTTGCGTGTATGCAAGAGTACGACTTAGAGTTTAAGCTAGCACGCACAGTTAAAGGGCAAGGTCTATGCCAAATGGCTGCAGAGGCCGCAAGTTCCCAACACAGTGAAGAAGATAATTGGGAGCAAGAAATTGATATGTACCAAACTGACGTCATGCCTCAGATAAGGAACCCTTCTTGGTACTCGGATATTTCAGGATATTTGGCACACGATGTGTTGGACCCAGCTCTAAATGCCCGGCAGAAACGTGCAATCAGACTCAAGGCTGTGTCTTACCAGATAATCCAAGGAAAACTCTTTAAGAAACATTCCGATGGGGTCATGTTACGCTGCCTGGAACAGGATGAAGCTCAGAAAATCTTAACCGAGCTGCACGACGGACCAGCAGGAGGTCATTTTTCCGGGGATACCACTGCTCATAAAATAATGCGAGCAGGTTACTATTGGCCAACCCTTTTCAGAGATGCCCACGCATATGTTCGGAAATGCATTCAATGCCAGAAATTCGCAAACCGAGAAGCGCGTCCCGCCGCCCCTTTGTTGTCAGTAGCAGTAGAAGAACCATTCCAACAATGGGGTCTGGACGTCATTGGTGAGATCTTACCCCACTCTTCTAAGCAACACAGGTACATCCTAACGGCTACTGATTATTTCACCAGGTCGGTTGAGGCAGTACCGTTACGCCAAATCAACGATCAGGAGGTAATGCAATTTGTCACTCATTCCATCATTACCAGGTTTGGCGTTCTGACTTCCTTGGTTTTTGATAATGCAACGTATTTTTCATCTTTTAAATTATATGATTTTGCTTTGGAAAATGGCATTGTTCTTAAACACTATGCAAAGTACTATCCCCAAGGAAATGGTCTAGCGGAATCAACAAATAAAAATCTGATTCGCATCATTAAAAAGACCCTTCTGTCTCACCAACGCAACTGGCACAATGCCCTCCAAAATGCACTCTGGGCTGATCGCGTCACCCCTAAGTCCTCAATAGGCACCTCACCATATTTTCTCGTGTATGGGAAAGAAGTTGTCCTCCCGCCCAATTTATCTCTTCCCGCTCTGCAGTTATCTCAAGAGTGTCATGGTACCCCTTGCCCCGCCTTGCAAACCAGCATTGACACCCTGCTGAAATTAGAAGAGGAAAGGCAGAAAACCCGGGAAAAATTCGCCATCCACCAGAGTCGAATCAAGAAATGGTTCGATAAAAATTCTGTAGGAGACAAAAAATTTGGAGTAGGAGATCTTGTCCTAAAGTGGGATAAAGCTCACGAAGAAAAGGGGAAACATGCCAAATTTCAAGCACTATGGATAGGTCCCTTTCAGGTTAAAGAAAAGGTAGGTCCCCATACATTCCGATTGCAAACTCTAGAAGGAAAAGTCGAGGTCCTCCCGGTAAACGGGCATGACCTCAAACACTATTTTACCTGAATAGCCCTCAAAGGGCTGTTTCTGCCCATGTATCATAAAAGTCGTGTTTTTTTTTGTTCTTCTTGTCAAACAAAAAAAAAAAAAAAAAAATCTCTTTCTCTAAATCTATAAGGAAGACCTTGTCTAAAGCTACCCGCAACTGGCTCACTCCTTGATAGGTTCTATGCTGATGAAAGGCCCTTCCCGCAAAACACGGGGCAGTCAAAACTCGCTTGTAATGGGCACCATGGGATAGTGCACGGCCTTACTAGAGTCTTCAAGCATAAGGAGCCACCTAGCAGCTCTGAAAGGTGCAGGCAGAAAAGGTCTTACATAGAAGCAACCGGATTGTGAGGGAACAGGGCTAACTCAGGAGAATTTCAGGTCATCCGGGAAAAACCCAAGTCCTCATATAAGACCAGGAGCAACCTCTCTGCAAGAAAAATAAGTCAGGATCCCTCATCCGCCCAGGCAAATATGCCCATCTAATAAGTGTCACAGGCACATTCTCAAATAAGTGCAATCACACACAAATAAAGGGTAAAGGATTGAGAAAGGCTTCCTGCACAGAGAGGTGATGTAACGACTCCGCCGGGGTACTGACCAGGCTTGCTGGCAGCGGAGCAACGTTCATGACTCCTTAGGCAGTGACTCCGTCGGGGCCGAGAGGTTCGTTGGTAGCGGAGCAACACCATGAGGACGAAATAATTGTACCGGACCCTGAGGTTGTCCAAAGTTTCCCCGACCCTCCCGGTCCTGGAGTGCGAAGAATTAAAATTCGGTTGATCTGCGCCCAATAAGCCAAAAGGCCAGGCAACTATGCAAGGTGACAAAGGAAGAAAGGTGTAAAACTCTGAGGTAAAAGAACAAGCTAGTATTAGGCCCCTCCCTCCTCCCTCATGGACCATTCATCGGCAGAGACTCTGAATTCATCCAGTGAATCGCCATTTGTTGTAGCCTCTACAACACCCTCCAAAAATACAAAAAATAAGAACACACACTTGAAAATTTTTGGAGCCCCGTTAAAACTAAAAGAGAAAAGGCTAAGTGAAGTTTTGAAGGGCAAGTCGCTAAGTCGCAAATTCATCCTGTGAAACAATTGCGACCCCTGCAACCTGTGCGACCCCGCGACCCTAAGGTCGCCAGGTCGCAAGGTCGCATGGTTTGGAATTAAAGAAGTTGCGACTCATGCGACCTATGCGACCCCGCGACCTTAAGGTCGCCAGGTCGCAAAGGTCGCAAGGTCGCAAGGATAAGAAATTAAGGAAATTTGCGACTCAGCGACCTTTGCGACCTAGCGACCCTAGGGTCGCAAGGTCGCAAGGTCGCACTATACCAACTTGCGACCTCATTAAGTGCCCACACGTGCGACCCTTTTTTAAAAGGGCAGGTCGCTAGGTCGCATTTGTCACTTGCAGCGAAAAGTTAGGAATCGCTCTGACAGGTCGACTGGCACTTTTTCTTCCGGGTAAGTTGCTATTTCCTCTCTGTGTTTCCTTCATGAGCATTTCTTGCCCAAATCTAGCCTCCCCATTGTCTTAATTACCTGCTGGGGAGGCTGTGGGGTTTTTGTGAGGTTTTCCATATCGTTTTGTTCTCCTGTTATCACCATTAAACCCCAGGATCACTTTTCTTGTCCAGCCCCTCATGGCTTTGTCCTACCCGCAGCCTGGACCCCTCCCATGCCTTGTATGCTTCCCGTTAGGTGAGAAATGAACCCCAAGCCGCGCGCGCTCGAACCCCCCCGGCAGGTCGCACCGGCACATGAGTCGCAGGTCGCAATTACTTCCGAAAGTCGTAGGTCGCATGTTCAGGTCAAGGTCGCAGGGAAGCTGAACCGTCGGGAAGTCGAAGCGTCGGAAAGCCTAAAGGGCGTTTTTGAATCTATAAATACCCCTGCGGGGCACATAGTTAGGGGCTTCTCTTTGGTGGACTGAAGAGCAATATTGCATTGTAATTGAAGGGTCATACTCTGACTCATGTGAAATTCAGATACTTGTTAAAATCCCTTTGTTGGATGATGTATTTAGCTGTGACACAACTGTGTGTATTCTGCGTATAGTTTCAGAATATCGTATGATTAATGAAGCTGTGTTCTTAATAGTATCATTCGTACTGCATAACTATCTGTGATTGTGCTTGATGATGCTTAAGTTTATCGTTTGTTCTTATAATGAATGTTAATGAATTATTTTATTAGCATTTCATTGCATCTTTCGGAAAGTTAAGGGATATCCGTGCCACGAAGAACTGTTTCTTTAGTGGTCAGATTATCTTGCATGCATTACCCCATAGATGTGTTGCTAACGACACTTCCTAGGCGTATGCATTTTGTTCATTACCTTGCTACGCACAGTGTTATATATTAGTTTAATACATCAATCATGTATTATGTATCATGTGAATGAGTGTATGTCTGCGGTTTTAATCAGGTTCTTCGAGACCGAAGAGAAAGTCATTTAAGTGGTAGCCGGACCCACACCCCGGACGGGATCCCTATTCCAAACGGTTCAAAGTCTAATTGGGACTTTCTACCGGGGAGATCCCCTACTGTTGGCCGGACATATTTTCTCGTCAACACATACTTAGGCAAATGGGGTTCCCAAATATGGATTTCTTCTTGATCATCTAAGGACTTCTCATAGCACCAATTATGAATACCTAGCAGATTAAATTCAACAATGGGATCTGTTATCTTATAATCAGCATCAGCCAATGGAATGTGTTCAATGTCTATGACTGGGGGTTGTAAAGTATTAACAACAATAGTAGTCTTAGAATTCATGGCAGGGGTTGGTTTAGGGACTTTGGAAGCTTCAGGTTTGCTAGAGCTCAGCTTTTTAGGCATTTTGGGCTACTTCTGCAAGTTTACATAGTCTACAGAGGTATTTTTACTTTTAGTAGAGACTTCTTGGATAAACAGGCAAAGTATGGTCTCTTCTTCTTGCTTTATTTTCAATTAGGTTTTTCAAAGAGGTTTACAAGCTTTTGAACTAGTTTAAAACAAGAAACAAGGGTTTCCTGTGTCTTTTATTGAGAAATTGGGCTAAAATTTCTGTTGAAATTGGGAACAGAGGCTTAAGATACCTTCAAAGGCTTTTCAGGCTTAATTTGGTGCTTGAAATGGTTCATCAAACTGTAAAAACTCACAATTTTCCTTCAAAATAGCACACAACTGCAAAACATGGTTTCTGGAAAAAATTTGACAAGGTTTGGCCTTATTTTGGACTATTTTGATGGACTTCTTTTGATATTTATGGATCTATGAATGAAATTTGTCTTTTAAAATACCTTTAAAATTAATTGCGGGCTCAAATTTCAGAGAAATACCTTTTTTATGCAATTATTTGGGCTTCGGAACAGTTTCTGAGTTTTTTGAATTAGTTGATAACTTCTGTAGATTTTCTGGAGCAATGTAAAGCTCCTCGGCAGTCTTCAATGGTCACAGGGTAAATTTTGCAGGCTTTTGGGCATAGAAATGGTGAAAAAATGATGTTTTTACAGTCGAGAAGCTTCGTGCAGGGTTAATGGGCAGAAGAATAAGAAATGTATGCATTTTTGTAAGTTTATTAAACATTTAGGTTACATTTAACTTTGCATTGAATTATCACATCTGGCGGGAGCGGTGCTTTCGGACTCAAAGGATCAAAACTGTCAGTGGTTATCGCGCGGCATTACGATGGTAAGCGATTTCGGGGCTAACCCACGCGATCCAACGAGAGATGGGCACATGGAGGAGAAATAAAGTTATAATACTGCCCATTTCACGCAGAAATGGAACGAGGGTGATCGCGCAAGTTTTTCTTATTTCGGTTCCCTTTTTTATTTTCGGTTTTTAGGCTTTATTTGTTTACCAGATCTATACCCTCTTCTTTGTGTATGCTCTTTTTTATGCACTGCGTGCAATCTTGGAAAATCAGAAACAAGAAAAGGGATTTTTTTTTGCTACGTATGCTATTTCCCCGTGTCTTTGTGCAATCTCAAGAAATCAGAAATAGTGAAAAAAAGGATAGTTGCCGGTAAGGCTAACCGAAAATCTAACATTCTGTCGTAAGGCTTTACATCTCATTTTTTTTTCTTGGTTTTTGTGTTTTCTTGTGTAGGAAAAGGCACGCACACCGAGGAGTAAAAATAAAAATAAAAACAAAACAAAAAGAAACCCCGCTTCCTCCTTTCAAACAATAATGTGATCCTTTTACTATCTCACATGGTGAGGAGTTAGTTTATGAGAATATAGGTCTTGGGTTCAAATCTCTTTCTCAAACTTCTTTTTGTAAAAAAAAATTGTTAAAAGGGGCAGATTTTTTTTTTAAGCCGCACTTCATCCCATTCCCATAACTATTCGGCATCTTCAACTCATTTTTCCAAAAAGACATAACTTCTTCATCCGGAAGCTATTTTTCGAGTTGTTTTTGTTTAAACGACCTAAATTTTCGAGATATTTCCATTGGAGCAGTTAGTTTTAGCTTTTCTCAGCTTCAATTTTTTTTTAAATGGAAAGTGCATGCCCGATTATTCTTAACAACACTGTTACACAGCAATTTGTCATCGTCCCTACAATTCCCCATCCCACACAATTGGAGGGCTCATTTCGTGACCTGTGAGCAGTGACATGACTTGAAACCGCTTTCATGACATCCCTCTGAACATGAGCTTTCATTGCCCTGAAGACAAATCCTTGTAAAAAACCCTAAAAACACCCCTTTTTGAATTGGCGCGCGAAGCCAGTTCAGTACCCACCCCAATGGGGGAAATCCTTCAAAGAGGGTACGTCAATTGGTGCTCTGTCTCAGAGTCGCAATCGCGCCAGCCATTTTAAGGAGTGTTTTTTAAAAATAAATGGCAGAAGTTTTGTCCTAACCAATTCATAAACTGGTATCTAATTTGAGTTGGGTGGTTTGGCTCCGGATCTCCATGTAGAGGAAGTGGTTTGCCACCTCTCATGGAAGCTTCCTTAAGGATAGGGCCAATCCCATGATTATAGGGATCCCAACTCCCCTTCCTCCATCTATAAAAGCTTGCTCATCCCATTTTCAAGCTAATCTCCAAGTTCCCAAGAGCCTAATGCTGCAAGAGCCTTGATTCATTCCCTTAAGGCCAAATCCAAGCAAGGAGATTATTGTCGAGACATCCAGAGAGAGAGGCTTGTCCCATCCCTGACAGGCTTTATCGAGACACGTTCTGCTGACGACCTTCCGAAGGAGAATTCAGCGTCAGAGCTATGGTTGTATTCTTCTTTGATTGATTAATGATAAGCGACTATTGGTTATGGTTCAACTCTTGTTCTTGATGATGATCATGAGTTATGTCTTCTCTGACTGACATATAGTTGTATGCACTGGATTTTACGCATGCGTTTGTTTTGTTTCTTGCGTGTGCAGGTGTCCGATCACGGAGATCGTGAGGATTGTGATCTGCTAGAGCTAACGAACGGGAGCGCTAATTTCTCTACGAGCGACAGCGTTGGATTCCAGGTAAGCCTTCATCGCTATTTGGTTTATCTACAATTAGGAACCTGCACTATAGTGTGAACGATTGTTGCTAGACCCGGTCTAGGCTAGTAGGGATCGCCTCTGTCCGCAGAGGGGATTTACCTCCACAAAAAACACCAATTATTTCCAATGGCTACCTCACATGGTATATATAATTAGAAGTAAAGGGCTTTACAGAATAGCAACAGGGTTAGAAACTAAACCTTCTGATGATGATAAAGTCACTAAATGGGAAAATAAACAAGATCAAGCACGAGGGTTGATAGGAATGTCCATTGCTCAAGATCTTCGATTTCATATCCTTAACATTGACACCCCTCATGAAGCCCTGGATAAGCTAAATATTATCTTTGGCATTCAAAATCAAATCAAGGCTCACCAGCTTGAAAATGAGTTACTTACTTTGGACCCTAATAATTTCTCCTCTATTGAAGACTTTTTGTCCAAATTCAAGACCCTTAGACTTATTTTAGAAGGTTGTGAGGTCAAAAAGGAAGATAGTAGCCTCATCTATTGCATTCTTGCCAAGCTTTGCCTTGCTTACTCTGTATTTGTTTCTGCCTTCCATTCCACTAGAGAAGCCATCATTTCTTCAAGAACCACCTACAAGAATCCCTCTTTTGATTCCTTTTGTGATTCTTAGATAAGAGAACAAGAAACTCTCTTACACCTTGGTCTTATCACTTCTGGAAACGCTTCTAAGAAAGCCTTAGCAGCCCAATATAAATCATATCAAAAGAATCCCAAGAAGCAGTATCCTAAAAAGTATGGTCTGAAACCAAACAAGGTTCCTAAGCAATTTCAGCCGCAAACTGAAAAAGCAACTCACCAAAATGATAAGGCATATAAAAATAAATGAAAGAAGACAGATAGACATTGCAACTTTTGCAATCGTGATGGCCATATAGAGTCCAAATGTTTTAAGAAGATGGAAGCCTTAGAAGCAGCAATGAAGAAGCACAACATCAATTTGGAGCACTCTTCACATTCATCTTCAGGAATGGCACTTTCTGCTTGTGGTTGTCAAGCATCAAGATCTAGTTATGCATTAAATGTGTCTTCCTCTTCTCATTCTCATGAGTGGCTCATTGATTTTGGAGATTCTTATCACATGGCCAAAAATAAAGTCATGTTTTATTCTTTAAATGATTGTAACACCAAACATATTTATGTTGGTGATGATATATCTCTTAGTGTTGAAGGATATGGAACCATTCATCTCGATAATGGTCAGTTTAATGATGTACTATGTGTTCCTACCTTGTCATGAAACCTTCTCTCTTTTTATCAGATAACTCATTCAGGTGAAGGGAAAATAGTAGAATTCTCACCTCATGATGTTGTAATCAAGGACCTAAAAGATCCTAAACATATTTTAGCTACTGGCATTGCTGATGATTCCACAAGGTTGTATAAGTTTGACAACTTTGGGTCATCATGTCTTCCCTCCGTTTTTGTTGCTCATAATGATGATGTGAGCAAACTTTGGCATGAGCGATTTGGTCACTTAAACTATCGCTCTCTTCAAACTCTATGTAAGGAAAATATGGTGATGGGCCTTCCTATGGTATCTTGCCGAGATGGTGTTTGCTCTGGATGTGTACTCAGAAAACATCATCGGGATAGTTTTGACAAACGTGCCTCTTGGCATGCTTCAGCCCCTTTGCAGCTTGTGCACAGTGATTTATGTGGTCCACTTCCTATTGTTTCTTTCTCTGGTTGCAAGTACTTCTTAACTTTCATTGATGATTTTTCTAGACGCACTTGGGTATATTTCTTAAAACTCAAGAGTGAAGTTTTTAACATGTTCTTGGCCTTTAATGCCTTTGTTGAGAAACAATCTGGACATCAAATTCTTAAGTTAAGATCAGGCAATGGCGGAGAATATGTTAACAACAAATTTATCAACTTCTGCACTAAGCATGACATTCAATTGCAACATATTGTTCCATATACTCCACAACAAAATGGTGTAGCTGAAAGGAAGAATCACACCTTAAAAGAAATGGCTAATTGTATGCTTCAATCTAAAGGACTTTGTCTCAATTTTTGGGCAGAAGCCATTAACTGTGCAAATTACATAGTAAATCGCACTCCTACTAAGGTTTTAAAGAATATAACTCCAGAAGAAGCTTGGAGCTCAATCAAACCAGATGTAAGTCACTTTCGTGTTTTTGGAAGTGATGCTTGGGCCCATATTCCAAATGTGAAACATAAAGCCTTAGAACCTAAGAGTGAAAAATGCATTTTTGTTGGATATTCTGAAGATGTCAAAGGATATAGACTTCTTCAACCAAAATCCAAAAATATTATCATTAGAAGAGATGTAAAATTTGATGAAAATATATCGGCCTGCGAGCCTAGTTCAGCGAGTGTGCCACCTTTGGCCTGCAAGCCTGATTTGGCATATGTGCCACCTCTCTCTCCTTCTCTTCAATTTTTAATAGCATTCCTTCTAGTTCAAATGATGAAAACAAGGATGAAAATCCTCCTCCACCTCTTGAAATTGTTCCTTATACTCCACCACTTCCAAGATGGGTCCGCTCTACTCAGGATGCAGCAGGTTCTCTTGCAGGTGACCCTGCCAATCGACGACGTACACGTTCTCAGTTCGAAAGAGCCTCTCCCTTATTAGCTCAAGGTCAGGAAAAACTTGATCCAGAAACCTTTGAAGAAGCCTTCGGTCATCCATATTTGGATGAAGCTATGAATGAAGAATATCGTTCCTTATTAGCAAATGATACTTTGGACCTTGTTCCTCTTACAAAAGGAATAAAATTTGTTAGATTCATATGGGTTTACAAAACAAAGTTTGGACCAGATGGAAAAGTGGATAGACATAAAGATCGTCTTGTCGCTAAATGATTTTCACAAGTTGAAGGCATTGACTATATTGAAACCTTTTCCCTTGTTGCCAAAATGAATTCTATCTGCCTTGTTCTTTCCCTTGTTGCCTCCTTTAAATGGAAATTCCATCAGATGGATGTTAAATCTGCCTTCTTGCATGGAGATTTACATGAATAAATATACATGTAACAACCCCCTGGATTTATCCAAAAATACTCCATCCTTGTTTGTCGCCTTAGGAAGTCTCTCTATCGTCTCAAAAAATCTCCTCAGGCTTGGTATGCCAAAATGGATAGATTTCTATTAGATAATGGCTCTTCTAGGTGTCATTCTGATAACACTCTCTACACCAAGAAAGTGGGTAAGTCCTTCACCATCCTTGTTCTTTATGTTGATGATATTATCCTTACTAGTAGTGATCCAAACCATATAAACCATGTGAAGTCTAGCCTCAAAAAGAAGTTTGAAATGACAGACTTCGGACACTTGCATTATTTCCTTGGTCTTTAAGTCTTGCAATCTAAGCAAGGCATTACCCTCTCTCAGTCCAAGTATCCCTGTGATATTATACACCACTTTCACATGGAAGACTGTAAGCCAGCCCCTTCTCCCTTTCAGTCTGGAGTCAAGATTTTAGTCACTTGTACTACCCCTGAAGTTGATGCTACCTTATACCATCAACTTGTTGGTAAACTTTTGTATTTAACCCATACTCGTCCTAACCTTTCCTTTGTCATTGGTCTTGTCACTCGGTTTATGCACCAACCCCATGAAAGTCACTGGAAAGCAGCTAAAATAATACTTTGATATATTCGAGGTACAGTTCAGTTTGGGATTCATTACAGTGCAGGAGCATCTGCATTGTTGACTGGTTTAACTGATTCTGATTAGGCTGGTGACCCCGATGATTGGAAGTCTACTGCAGGATATGTATTCACTCTTGGTTCAGGACCTATTACTTGGTCTTGTAAGAAAAAAACTGACATCTCTCTTTCTTCAGCAGAAGCAGAGTATCATGGTGCAGTTTAAGCCAGTAAGGAAGCCATGTGGCTTCGTTAGATCCTGTCTGAATTTGGTCTCCATCAGCATCATCCAACTACACTTTCGTGTGATAATCAGAGTGCCATTTAGCTATGTAAAGATCCAGTTCAGCATCAGCATATGAAACACATTGAACTCCACATACACTTCATCAGAAATCTCATTCACGATCATGTTCTTGAAGTGCAATATTATCTAACCAATGATCAAGTAGTCGATATCTTTACAAAGGCTCTCACAGAAGCGAAGTTTACCAAAATTTGATCCATGCTTGGAGTTCAGGAAGGTTTTCATTAAGGGGGGATATGCTCTAATGCCTCCTTCCTTCTCCTATTGTGTCACTTTTGTAAATCCTTCAATCCTATCCCAATTTGTTCTTAAGGGGGGATGTTAGGATATTTCGACACATAGGAAATAGGCTCCTTTTGTGTCACCTTTGTAAATCCTTCAATCCTATACCAAGTTGTTCTTAAAGGGGGATGTTAGGATATTCCGACACATAGGAAATAGTTAAGAATAACTTAGTCTAGTGTAGAGTTAGGTAAAGTGTGTTTCTTTACCATATACATTTGTAACTTATAATCTGACGGTCACGATTTGTAGTGATCTGACGGTTATCTCCCACCTCGGTATTAATGACACTTGATCCGTGGCTTAACACCCGATTGGTCCATGATCTCTATTTAAAGAGCATGGAGGGTCATTTTTCCGGTAACCGTTTATGTGAGAAACATATGTAACTTTTGTTTTTATATTAATAAATTTCCTGAAGTGGCTGCGTTGGCTCAGGCTGTGGATTGTTCCCTCTTTGAGGGTTTTAATCACGTGATTATACTGGTGTACTAATTTGTGATCTTTTTGTGAGCAGTGACCTTTAGTTCTTGATCTACGGAACTTACCCTGTAAATTCCTACATGAATGTCACCTCGCACCTCTTATCATCCAATGTTGAAACTCGAACAATATTCTTCTTGAGTTCATGTATGTAAATTACATATATGAGATACAAATGGTTTCCTAAATTCCTCTCAAATTGAATTGTATTATTTCCCTCAATTTGGTACTTTCCATCATTTCCCATCTCAAAGTCGAACTACATGTCCCATTCTGACAGTTTGTTGAAGTACTTCTTGTCTCTCGTTATATGACAGGACGCACCACTATCCACATACCATAAATTGGAAGTCATTAAGCTTGTCGTGCAAGTAATGAGTGAAAAATCCTCAAAATAAGAAGAGAACTCATGTATCTCTGCAGAGGCCACTACATGGTCCTTCTTGGATGCTTTCTTCCTGTTAGGGAATTTAGTAGCATAATTCCAAAACTAGTGGCATGAAAATCATTTGATCTTGTTGAAATCATTTTTCTTCTTCTTGCCATTAGAGCTCAGCTCTCCACCACCACTACTCTTTTTCACTAATCTGAAAATGGAAATATTTGTAATGTTATGAAAAGTATCCATTCTGATATAATTTAGTGTGCAAATTGTTCTCTATGACTTGCAGGTTAAACAAAGTAGTTTTTGTTTGTTTCTAAGTTTTATGTGTGAGGATTTGTTAATTAAATTTATTGTTTAACATATCATAGCAGAAATACACAGCAAGTAAAATTCACCATAACATAACATAGCTAATTGTTGAGGCAGTTCACCCCTCCTAGGCTACATCTGTTGGTCCAAGGCTCCCAAATGGCATGTCCTTGCTCTATTAATTTTCTCAAAATGGTTACACAGTGAAAAATATGCCTAAACAGGAAAAAACAGCTGCAAATTCGACTTCAAAAGATATAAAATAGCTATAAATGGTTTTTTTTTCACCTTAAACAGTGAAATACAACCCAATATAATGCCTTCTCCATGATGGCCCATATGGTTCCTTCCTCTTCCCTGAAGAAAAATCTATTTTAGATCACCTCTGTTTTCTCTAAAACCTATTCCAAACTCTTCAGAATGCTGAAGAAACCCAAAATTGACTAAAATTTCATCTTGTTTGGTCGAAAATTGAGAAAGTTATGGCAAAAACAATTTTTTTCCTAGTGTCCCCCAAAATCCTCCTCCAAAATTGGAGGAACTCCAGTTAGCAGCACCAAAATGGCAACTCCGCTGAAAAAAAAGGGTCTGCTAACCTTAAATGTCAGAGGACTAGCTGTTAAATTAAATGTCGAGTGGGGTGGCATGTGACCATCCTCACACTGACCACCGCATAACAAGCCATCTGAAACTGTCGGGTTTAAATGTGGAGTGGTCACGTTGTAATGGTTAAAAGTTAGGCTAACCGTTCCCGCTGCTTACGAGCACTGGGTTCCATGGCTGGTTCATGTGATCTCTGGGTTAGCCCTAAGGGGCTATCCCCTTTTCCCTCCGTCATTTTTCAATTCAAACTATAACAATATGTTGTAA
>JAXQQM020081365.1:0-27673 GCA_034641835.2 Pinus albicaulis
AGCTGTTTACTTGCAGAACAGGAGTCCGCATCGTGCCTTGGGGCACATGACTCCGGAGGAGGCTTTTTCTGGGAAGAAGCCTGATAGTGGTCATCTTCGTATCTTTGGGTGCATCACATACTCCTACATACCCAAGGAGAAGAGGACCAAACTAGAGCCCACCGCAGAGAAGGGTATCTTTGTGGGCTACAGTGAGACCTCCAAGGCCTTTCGGATTTACATTCCTGCACAGAGGAAAGTTGTTGTCGGGCGGGATGTGAAGTTCGAGGAGGACAGGGCCTTCAGGAGGTCACGGGAGTTAGAGTATCTGGATCAGCCAGACCCTCAGCAGCAGTTGAGTCAGTCACAGGGATCCAGTGGGGATCGGGGGGGATTTGAGTGCATCTGTGAAGATGTCGGGTCCCGTCGATGGGGGTAACTCTTGGGGTCGGGACGGTGGTGCTACGGCGGCCATACGGGGCTGGTCCATAGAGCGATTCACTAGGGATTCCACTAATGGAGGAGTCCACTGATGGACAGTTCACACGGTACCTCAGCTTCTACAGGTTCAGGTGCAGGCAAGAGAACAGCAGACAGACAGTCAGGAGTTCAGGCTCCTGATGTTGAGGAGGAGGAGTTTTATTCTCCAACGGGAGAAGTGTGCTCAGGGAAGAGGAAGCCCAAGTGGCTTCAGGACACCTTAAGAGATGCCACATCTGTTGCTGAGCCTAAGAGGCCGGTCAGAGAGAGCAGACCACCTGAGAGGTTTTGTAGCTATATGGCAATGGCTACCAGCATCCTTGACTCTGAACCTTCTATCTATGAGGAGGCAGCGAGCCAGCAGGTCTGGAGAGAGGCCATGCAGGAGGAGTATTCTTCTATCATGAAGAATGATGTTTGGGAGGTGGTGCCGAGGCCTGAGGGCAAATCCGTGGTTACTTCCAGATGGCTTTACAAGGTAAAGCATGCTGCAGATGGCAGCATTGAGAAATTCAAAGCGAGGTTTGTGGCTAGAGGGTTCTCCCAGGTAGAGGGAGTTGATTATGAGGAGACCTTCGCTCCCGTGGCTCGATATACTTCGATCCGCTCCATTATATCGATAGCAGCAGAGATGGGTTGGAAGATCCACCGGATGGATGTGAAGACCGCATTTCTCAGTGGCTTCATACAGGAGGAGGTGTACATTGAGCAGCCACAGGGCTTTGAGGTGCATGGGAAGGAGTGTGTGCCGGAAGCGAAGAGGCCCTTTGTGGCACCGAGCAAGCTCCCAGGAAACTTGGGACTCCAGGATAGATACATACTTGCAGAAGATGGGTTTCACAAAGGGTGAGGCAGATCCGAACCTTTACTATATTGTGATAGGTGAGGAGCCTCTCATTCTGGTGTTGTATGTGGATGACTTAGTCATTACAGGTGTAGAGAGACTCATAGAGCACTGCAAGAGAGATCTTGCGGCGGAGTTTGAGATGAAGGACATCGACTTGATGCATTACTTTTTGGGTTTGGAGGTGTGGCAGGAGGAGGGGCATTTCTTCCTGGGACAGGGGAAGTATATTGTGGACATCCTTGGCAGATTCCACATGGAGGATTGTAGACCCATGTCGACAACGATGATCACCAACTGGAAGAAGCTTCATGCTTCGGATTCCGAGTTGGTGGATCCCACATTGTACAGACAGCTGATTGGTTCCTTGATGTATTTGGTCAACACTAGACCAGATATTTGTTTTGCAGTCAACACGATGAGTCAGTTTTTGTGTGAGCCTAGGAAGGTTCACAGGTATGCAAGCATTTCTCGATAACAGAGGTGGATTGTGGTGAGGCAGTGAGGGGGGGGTGAGTGAAGATTGGTGGAATTCTGCCGATTACGGTGGGTTGTGCTACATTAGGAAGAGCACTTCGGTGCTGTTTTGGGTTGGGTTCGGCAGTTGTGTCATGGTTCAGCCGAAAGCAGCAGTCAGTAGCATTGAGTTCAGCGGAAGCAGAGTATATGGCAACCAGTCTAGCTAGTTGTGAGGCCATCTGGCTTCGCAAGATGTTGTTTGGCTTATTTGGTCAGCCGTTGAGACCTTCAGTGATTTACTGTGATAATCAGAGGTGCATTAAACTCACGGAGAATCCAGTATTTCATGACAGGTCAAAGCATATCGGGATCAAATATCACTTCATCAGAGACTATGTTCAGAAAGGAGCTGTGAAGCTTGAGTATATTCCCACTGATGAGCAGGTTGCAGATATTCTTACCAAAGCCTTACCACCGGGCAAGCATGTCTACTTCAGAGACAAGATGGGTGTGGTGAGGAACACCTTCCTCGGTAAGAGGGAGTGTTGAAATTTGGTACCGGAGGACAGGTGGTTCCCTAAGGCTTTGATCTTTGACCTAGGGAAAAGTGTCCAAAAGAATTTAATTTTTCTCCTAAAGTAACTTTATAATTTTTTATAAAGTTAAATCTAATTTAAAAGTGACTTAAGTGATAAAGTTACTAAAGTGACTTTATAAAGTTATAAAGTCAAATCTAATTTTTAAGTGACTTTAAGTGATAAAGTTACTAAAGTTAAAGTGACTTTAAATAAAGTCAATGTAAAATTAGAAAGGAAAAAGTGACTTTGGAAATAAAAGACTAAGTGGATCTTTATTAAAGTGGGGTGAATTAAAAAATAGAAAGTGAGATTTAAATGAGCATTTAATCTCAGCCCTAGATCTCAATCTATCTCAGCCATTGGATTTAGGGATTCCCCAAAAGTCACTTAGTGTTAGGTTAAAGGAGGAAAAGGAGGAAAAGGTCATTCATTCTTTCAACGTGACCCAGTTGAGAGAGGGAGAGTGAGGTAATTTACGTGAGAGGAGAAGCGGCAAAGGCGACACAATAGTTCTGCCGACAAGAAGGCACACTTCCCAAGGTTTGAAAAATCCAAATGCAGTATTGAAGGTTCATTGGCATGTAAGGTAGAAAATCCGTCCACAGTATTTAAGAATTTTGAGAGAGGGCAACCTTGTTTTCGAAATTTGGAGGCAATGAAGACTGTGAGTTTTCAAGGCGATTTTGCAGGCACGAAAATGAGAGAAAAAGAGGCCATTGTCCCATCGTACGGAATCATCCCCAGTCCGTACGGTCATTCTTGGCACGCTTTTCGAGGCAGCTAAGACAACATTTAATGCTGTAATTTCTCTGAAAAATTTCTGCTTGCTGTTTGGCACGTTTTTCAAGGTGGAGGGTGGCACGAAAGTCAAGATAAGTGATTTTTGTGTTTGCTGTAATTTTCTGTGTATTACTGCTCACTGTAAAAGCATTTTTCATAAATAAAAGAGAAGCTTCCAGACTGGTTTTCCCCAAGAGTTGTAGGGGGTTTTTCCAGGGTCACCTTGACCAAAAATTACTGTGTTATGATGTGTTGAATGGCTGTTTGTTACTACTGATATTTATTTCTGCATTTTCCAGCATTCTGTAATTTTTCCAGAATTTGTGTTTTCAGCAAAAGTTATTTTCCAGTTTGTTAAATGTATGGATATGGGAAAGGGCACTTAACTATTTTGGAGTAATAAGGTGAAAAACTGAAAACCGAGGTGGGAAACTATAAATTTCTACATAATTAAGATGTCACAGAGCACTGGTACGCAACTCTGGTGTCTCTAGGGGTGACAAAATTGTCCACAACATCTTTCTGGTGCCGTTGCCGGGGATCGAATTTGAGAATATCAGTCTCCCTGGGCCTCGACAAATTGTTTTCACTCTCTAATCAGGTGAGCACAGAGAGTTGAAAAGTTGCGTATCTCTCACATTGGCGACTCCATTGCTTTCATTTGATAAATTTATTGGTAGTACTGGCTCCTCGTAAGCCGCATTTGAGGTCAGATACATCTCAGTCGAAGACACCTTACGTGTCTGACCCAGAGAAGATCATTCATAAAAGAGTTTGGAAGGAGAGGAAATCAGTTCGTGCTGAAAACCCTGAATATTCCTTTGAAGATTATCCGCCCTCTTCTTCTCAAGAGATCAGAATAGAAAATCCCGAGTTTAACTCAGAAACTCCACGTAGAGGAAGTGCCTGGATTGAAGAGGATTTCCATCCTACTCTCGAGGCTGAGGAAGTGAAGTTACAGTAGGCGGTGTTACTTAGTGAACTATTCTAGCTACCTCGAGTTACATGCGATTTATTCCCATTGTTATATACTACTCCCTTCCTCTACTCCCCTTTGCTTCATGCCCTTTGCTTCATTGTATCTCGGTATTTGCACAACCCTACTCCCTCGATGGCCAATGTACCATTTCCACCAATGAACAAATATGCTCTCGGCACTTACCCAAGTGCTAAATGATATGCCACGAGTTATTTGGGAGTTCTGTAGAGATTTAATGGAGAAAATGATATTGACGCTCAGAAACATCTTGAGGCTTTCTGCTCTTTTGCAGAAAACTTGAATGTAGAACATTTGGATGTGGTCTTAAGATTATTTGTGCAATCTTTGGATGGTGAGGCCAGAAAATGGTTCAAGACCTTGGGAAACCGTTTAGTGACTACCTGGGATGACATGGAGAATACTTTTCTCAGGAAATGGGGAGAAAAGAAAGATCATGGACAGTGTCTCACTGAGTTCAATACACTCAAGAAGAGACATAATGAAGGGGTGTCGGAGTTTATTAAGAGATTTAATAAGTTATATCTAAATCTCCCTGCTGATATGAAGCCGCATCAGAATGCTGCCAAAGTTGTTTTTATAGCAGCATTTGACTCAGATCTTGGATTCTCTCTAAGGGAAAGAAAACCTGCTACTTTAGATGATGCTCAGTCAGATGCTCTGGAGTTGGAAGCAAACTTTGCCTCCACTGGGAAATTAAAGGGAAAAGTTGAACAAGATACTAGGAGGAGAGGCAAAGAAGAGGTTTCCACCTCTAATCAAGATAAGGATTCAGATAAAATGGATGAAATAAGCAAAATGATAAAGAAGATGGTTAAGCTTGAACTGGAGGCTAAGAGTTCAGCTCCCAAGAATTTTTATAATGCTCCAAACAGAGGATACAATCCTCAGTATAAAAGACCACCACTGCAGATATTGCCTAGGGAAGCAAAGGAGCAACAAGATCAGGTACCACATCCTTTGTACCTGGAAGGTCCAGCAGATGACTCCACTGAAGATGCTGCTTATGAACTAGAAGATTCAAATCTTGCTTTTTCAAACAGTGATGATATAGAATGCCCATTGCAAGAAGAAGAAGAAGAAGCAGAGATTGATCATTATTGTAAACAATTTGCTGATTTCATGCAAGCACAATTCAATGTAAAATATGATCTCAGATCTTCAAGGAAGAGGACCCGAACTCAAGATCAAGAAGAGGAGCCACCTCAGAAAGAAGCACCTGCTCAGAAGGGATCAGCAACAAAGAGAAACATAGAAAAAGGTAAGAGTCCTCTAAATGCTCCCTTGCAGCCAAATGATTAGATTCCCTCTTCTTAAAAAATAGTCAGTCCTCCTAATGCTGAGTCAGTGTCAAAAGAAATTAAATCTTCAGCTGAAAATAAAGAATTTAAAGAAGTTGTGATATAAAAACCCCCTCCAGCTTTTAATTTGCAAAAAGAACTTGAGAAAATTAAGATTCCAATCCCCATGACCGAACTATTAAAATAGCCTGTATATCAGTCTCAAGTTACTTCCTTCATGCTTCCTTCTGAAATACCAATTGTGCCTGATAGTTTAAACCTTCAAGAAGAAAGACCCATGGTAGTCTTTGGCCCACATGTCGAGGAGATAGACCCTTCTACTCCTCCTTTTTATGTGTCTCTAGTTATTCATGACCTGTTGTTACACAATTGTATGTTAGATTCTGGGGCTTCCCATAATCTTATGCCTCTGTCTGTCATGGAACAACTAGGACTGCAAATTACAAGACCATACAAAGATTTATATTCATTTGATTCCAAAAGGGTGAAATGCTTGGGAATGATTAAAGATTTAGTGGTCAATTTGGCCCAAATTCCAGCAAAGAGTGTGGTCATGGACATTGTGGTTGCTGATATCCCAGCCCGCTTTGGCATGCTGTTGTCAAGGTCCTGGGGTACAAAAATTGGTGGGTCAATCAAATTGGATTTAACATATGCTATTGTCCCAGTCTTTGGAGGCCAGGAGAGGAGGTTATACAGGGAGACTAGATTTGTTAAAATGGTAACTAAGGCTGACTGCTCAGAGAATTCCCCAGTTTATAACAAAGAGGGAGACTTCTCATGTTTGATGTTAGAATAAAATCAAAATTATGCCTATGAGCCCCTTTTTGGTCAAATCCAAACTGAGCAGCCTAAAGAAGATCAGGAATCAGAAATTTGGACTTTGCATTTTGATGGAGAAAATTCAAGAGAAGGCAATGGAGCTGGGGTGTTATTGATCTCTCCTACAGGAAAATGGGTCCCATTGTCCTTTAAACCGGAATATGAGGCTACCAATAATGTAGCTGAATATGAAGCACTTTTATTGGGACTGTAGATAGCTTGAAACATGGGCATCCAAAGTCTGAAAGTCATGGGAGACTCTGAGCTGGTGGTAAGGCAGATCAAAAATAAATGTCAAACTAAGCATCCAAGGCTGAGAGCTTACAAAAACGAAGTATGGGACATGGTGGAGAATTTCTTCTCAGCATTTAACATACATTTCATGCCCCGGGAGCAGAACAGAATAGCAGATTCTCTTGCTGTAGCTGCCAGTACATTCCGTCCTCCTCAGAACCCACTTTTGAGATATGAAGTGGAGGTACGTTACAAGCCATCTATCCCAGATAATATTAAACATTGGCAGGTATTTGAAGATGATGAACAAATGAAGAGATTCATGGAGACAATGGGAGAATTCTCCAATATGGAGATCGATGATAATGAGGAAGAGGAAGCTGAAAATGTTGTAGAAAAGAAATGGGAAGAAAAAATAGCAGGTAATAAAGTGTTGCAGCTGAAAGGAAATGTTATACCTAGAGGTCTGGTGCCTCTAGAAAGATTATTTAACAAAGATGATATTCCATTGCAGCCAAACAAAGTCATAGAAGAAGATCAAGTGGAAGATTTAAATCTGGGTAGTTATGCTGATCCCAAAATTGTAAAATTATCTAAAAGAGTCCCAGAAGAATATAAAGAAAAATATTTGAAGTTGTTTCAATCTTATAAAGATGTATTTGCATGGTCCTATCAGGACCTAAAAACTTTTGATGTTAATATAATGCAACATAAAATTCCTTTGAGGGAAGATGCAAAGCCTTATAAGCAGAAGCTCAGACAGATCAATCCTCTGCTGCTTCCCTCTATTGAAAAAGAAATCAAGAAATTACTGAAGGCCAAGATAATTGTGCCATTGAGATACTCAGAATGGATAGCGAACCTTGTTCCTGTTCGAAAGAAGAATGGAGAAATAAGGCTGTGTGTGGATTTCAGGAATTTGAATAGAGCATCTCTCAAAGATAATTATCCACTGCCTAAGATGGACCACATCCTGCAGAAAGTGGTGGGAGCATCCAGAATGTCGATGATGGATGGTTTTTCTGGTTATAATCAGGTAGCTGTATTTCCAGAAGACCAGAAGAAAACTGCATTTACTACACCATGGGGAACTTTTATGTATGCTAGGATGCCATTTGGATTAATTAATGCAGGAGCTACTTTTCAGAGGGCAATGGACATAGCCTTTGTTGGAGAACAGGACAAGTTTTTGGTGGTATATCTTGATGATATCACAGTGTTTTCAAAGAATGATGATGAGCATATTGAGCATTTAAGAAAAACTTTTGAAAAATGCAGAAGGTATGGCCTTTCTCTCAATCCTCAAAAATCTTTATTTGCATTAGATGAGGGAAAACTCTTAGGGCACATTGTAACTAAAGATGGTGTGAAAATAGACCCTAAGAGAGTTGAAGTAATAAACAGTATTCCTTTACCTAGGAATAAGAAGGAAGTGCAGGTGTTTTTAGATCGAATCAATTTTCTGAGAAGGTTTATTCCTAACTATGCTGAAATAGTTAGGCATATAACTGATATGTTGAAAAAGGATAATGAAGTAAAATGGTCCCAGGAGTCTAGAGATGCATTCACCAGGATAAAACAGGCATTTGCTGAAGCTCCTGTGCTAGCTGGGCCAGATTACACAAAGCCATTTATAATATTCTCATTTGCTTCACCTCATACAATTGCTGGAGTATTGTTGCAGAAAAATGAGGACGGATATGAGCAGCCTATAGCTTTCTTCAGTCAAGTGCTTCATGATGCTGAATTAAAATATAATATATTGGAGAAGCAGGCATATGCCCTGGTAAAGTCCCTCAAAGCTTTTAGAACCTATGTTTTGCAATCTCACATTACTGCATATGTTCCCACAGCAGCTGTCAAAGACATTCTTGTTCAGGGGGATAGTGAAGGTAAAAGAGGAAGATGGATTGCAAAAATACAGGAGTATGATTTGGACATAAGGCCTACTAAGCTGATTAAAGGACAGGGACTTGCTAAAATGTTATCTGAATCAAATCATCAAGCCTTGGGCATTAATTTATCCATGATAGCAAATGAAGAATCTGAGAAAGGAGAAGAACAGCAAGGACTAGAGATGGCCACTCAAAAGGTACACATGAAATACCTCACTAGCCCTTGGTATAAAGAAATAGTTGAATATCTTTTAACACTTAGTTGTCCTCCAAGTTGTGATAAGATAAAATACAGAGCTGTAAGAATGAAATCCCAGAAATACATAATTGCTAATGGGCAGCTATACTGGAGAGATCCTTCAGGTATATTACTACTATGCCTCATAGAAAATGAAGTGGAGAATATAATGGCAGAATTTCATGAGGGAATATGTGGAGGGCATTACAGCTGGAGGGCTACAGCTCATAAAATCCTGAAGGCTGGCTTCTATTGGCCAAAATTATTTACATATGCTTTTGCTTGGGTCAGAACATGTGACAAGTGCCAAATATTTGCAGAAAGACAGAAATTAGCAGCTTTGCCCTTGATTCCTATTCATGTAAATGAACCATTTCAGAAATGGGGACTAGATTTTATTGGAGAAATACATCCCCCTTCAAGTGGCCAACACAAATGGATATTAACAGCTACAGATTACTTTACAAAATGGGTGGAAGCCATACCTGCAAGAAATGCTACAGATGCTGTGATAATCAAGTTTATGGAGGAAAATATCATATCCAGGTTTGGCTGTCCTGCTAGAATTGTAACTGAAAATGCACAGGCCTTCAAGTTTGCCAGGTTCGTAAATTTCTGCCAGCAGTATAACATTATATTGAATCATTCAACAGCCTATTATCCATAGGGAAATGGCTTGGCAGAGTCTTCTAATAAAACCCTGGTGAAGGCCTTGAAGAAAACAATAAATGAGAATCAGAAGAATTGGGACTCCCAATTAAAATTTGCTCTATGGGCGAATAGGATAACCAGCAAGAGAGCAACAGGGAAATCCCCATATGAATTAGTATATGGGCGAGCAGTTGTGTTTCCTGTGCAGTTGGCTTTGCCAGTGGCACGCTTCATGCAGGAAAGTCAGGAAGAACCAGATGACATGGTCAGAAGAATCAATCAATTGATCGAATTAGAGGAAACACGGAACCAAGTGAATCAGAGATTAACAGAATATCAGGAGAGAATGAAAAATGTATTTGATCGGCATGCGAAGGATATAAAATTTCAAATCAGAGACCTGGTTCTTAGATAGGATATCCAGAGAGCTGAAAGGGGCAAGCATGCTAAATTTGATCCACTGTGGTTTGGCCCATTCAAAATTGTGAATCAAGGGGGAAATAATACTTTTATGTTAGAGAACCTACAGGGCGATCTGCTGGACGCCCCTGTAAATGGCCAATTTCTCAAGCCCTACTTTCAGTTTTGACTCGGGCAGAGTATTTCTGTTGTATTATATTGTATATAGACTTTGCTTCGATTTTTATTTTAATAAGGAATGTATGCTAATGAGTTTTGAAGAAAAAGAAAAGGGCTGAAGAGCGGAATCTACATATAGGATGATCAAAGGTCTGCAGGTTCTTGACATGTCCAAGGATGAACATGCCATCCCCAGATGGAGCCAATGTTGTACATGTCAGCCCATACATACAAATTCTTGGCTTGCTGTCATTTTTGAATCCCCTTAAAACCCCTGTCGTGGCCTTAGACTCTCATATATTGTCTATCGTTATCCTATCCGCCCCACAAAATACATTGTACAAAGGTTAAAATCCGCGATTTAAAATATATTGGGCCCAACCCCTTTTCCATCAGCTCTGCACCTCCTTTCATCCATGCAACCAAGCGCTACCCCTTAGGGCGCTTGTCGCAAATCACATTTTCATTTTTTTGACCGTTTGATCTGTCGCAATTATTTGCGACGCGATCGATCGCGCCATCGCATATTCCCCCGTCGCACATCCGCCCGTCGCAATTTTGCGCGTTCCGTGACTCCTCTATCACAAAGCGCAGAGCGCAGTTTCCTGATTTCACCACCATCTCCCCATCGCACTTTTTCTATTTGTGATTTTGCGATGCGCTTCCTGGGCCCCACCTCGTATGACCGCTCCCACCGCGTTCCATTTCAATTCATCGTATCTCTTTGCATTTTCGTGCGTAGTCAAAACGCTGTATTTCTCAATAAATCACACTCCGCTGTGACCAGGTCCCACTTCTCCACGCCGCCCCCCCATTGACATTTTTTGTACTTTTTTCCACGTTACCTATTCCTCTCGGCTTTTCGTACACCCATGTGTCATATTCCCACGTGTCCATGGTATTTTTTCCCTGCCATATATTTATATGTGTTCCATTCACGTTCATCGTTTTTATTCATTCGTCAGGTCTAAACTGTTTTACGTGGAAAACTTACGCCCCTTCAAAGTCTCCACTGTATTTTCTTCACCACCCTACATGTTCTTGCCATATGGCCTTGTCTTCATCGTCACCATCGTCCTCATCTCCATCCCCTGTCCAGTTTTCCTTAACAGGTTTGTGTTTTTGCAGGTTTGCCGCGTTAGAAGATTCATCATGATTTGTTTTACTTTGTTACGCAGCGAGAAGTCGGGGCCTTGTCTCGGCTTGGGTTTCGAGGAAGGGGTCGGGAGGAAGCCGAGAGGTTGTGATAACGACCGCCATTAAAGAAAGCAAGGATATGAATCTATAGAACCCTCCGGAGAAAATCAAAGAAACTGATTTGAGCGGGCGGGAGTATTAATGAGCGACATGAAATGTCGGCGAAAGATTAAGAACACAAAACCATTTGCATTAAAGATGCGGGAGTTGAAATTCGAAGTTAGAGGGCAAGAGTACTATACGCAAATAAAAGCCACCTCGAGGGCTTTATTGCATCAAATTTCCTCTTTCGGTCAAGTACGAACGTTTGTATATTTTATTCTTTGTGTCTTGTTCATGAGGAGATTTTCATCCTCAGCATTTATTTCTGGAGGTAAATTGTAAAGTACAGTCATTTATATTTAGTCATTCACAGTGTAGGCACGAATTTTTTCCGTCATTTTGTTCAAATCAAGTCATTAAATGTGTTCCATCTACCTCCTTCTCTAGAATTCTCTATATTTTCTACAAAAACCCAGAAATAAGACATTAGGGGGGTTCCATATTTCTATCAGCAATGTGTGCAGTGAAAAGGCTTTGTATGCATTTTGTAATACTTTCGTATGAAGGCTCAAAGCCCGTAGGGTCTCAGTGAGGAGGAGTTATAACTGTAATGAGGATTCTGGTCTTTGGTATCTTACAGTATGTAATTTTCTCTTATGTGTTAATATAAAATTTCAGTTCATGCCATTTATCTTCTTGTATCATGTTCTAGAATGCGAGTGATTCACTAATCTTAAGTAAGGATTCATCCTAGTTGGTGCCCCTACTTGGGTTAGTCAAGCGCTTTAAATAGGCATAGTCATGATATACTGTTCCATGTTCATTTCATCCATATTTTCTGCTATATTAGTTGCTTGAGGAGGGTGCTTTTAAAACACCATTGTCATGTATGGATTCTTAGTTGGTTAAGCCCATATATGGTTCTGTTGTGTATCTGGGTATCAGCCCCTCATGCTAACTAGTATCTTCTTCATGTTTCTTCGCTGCATCCACTTTCTGATATTTGACTTCTGTGGCATATTATTTGAACTGGCCCTCTTTGCAGTAAGTTGTCTCTTAACTGTCTGATGCTTTTGTATTGGAGTTTTGCATGATGTTCCTACATTATTCTTATCCTTGTATCAGCTTCTGAGAGAGATTGGTCCCATTTAAATTAATTTCCTTGTTTAACAAGAGATAGTAAGAGAGCTTTTGGACTGACAACCCAAGCTATATTAGGAGCTCCTTTGCTATAATTGAATATCTTGAGCCTTTAGTCTATAACAACTCTAGAACTACATCTCTAGGGGTGACGAATTGTCCACAACGGTGGTTTGGTAGAACATTGATGTTAGCATGTTTATTGAGTTGAATTGTTGTGATGAAAAATAAATACTCCAAGGCAAAGACAGAGATTTTTGTGATGGATTGATGATAAATATTGATATTTGATATTGGAATTTAGTTGATGCAATTAATCATTACATGTGGCTGAAATTAATATTGGGATATTACTTTATTTTTGTGGTCTAATATTCAAGATATGAAGGATTTGGAAAGGAATGAGTGGAAGGCAAAGAGTCAAGACTATTCACTTCATATTCCTATGTGGGATATGAACTACCAACAAACTATATTTATAAAATATGTGGTTTTTGGAAAGCATAGTTAGTTGGAGTGTGGGAGAATGTGTGAGATTTGATTGAGGTATTATGCATGATATTACCTTACACACATGAACCTGATGTGAAACATATTTGAAGAGGAGAAGAGGAAAAAATAAATATGGAAGTATGCAGAATTGATGACCAGGTAAATCGACATATTGTTTTCATTTTGTGTGAGGGGATTGTGGTCTCCTTTCAAGTTGTGTCTTGATAAATGTTCAATTGCAGCTGATCGATCTAGACTTATGTAGAAACACAATAAAATACATAAATAGACATAAATGCATATATGCAGCAGGAATAACACTTCCTTTCATTAATATCAAATACTGAAAAATGCTTACAGACAAAATGGAAAATAAACTAGATCGGGCGATGGTAACTTATCTCTTAGAAGAGATGTAGTGGCTACGTGCATCTGCATTGTGTTACAATGAGGCTTGAATGCCTATTTATTATTAAGAAACAATGGAAAACCATAAACATCCAAAAACCTAACCCTTTGAGATGAAGCGCCAAAACTATGGGCCTCGTTTGGGTAAATTTGTACATCAACTTCCCAGGACGTAACTTTGGCATACGATCTTTGTTTGATGTGCACAATACCTCATCAAAAATATCTATTTGAGGACTACAACTTTCAAGTGACCATCATTAGGCAAGGATCGTTGCTAGTTTCGTTTTTCCCCAAAAACATCGTTTAGGGCCTCAAAACGGCTCTGGAAGTTCAGGACCCGAAAAACTACCAAAAATAGTAAATTGTGCTACAATTAAGGAAACTGAAAGAAAAAATGGTGGGGGTCCAAGTGGAATAGGCAGGTGGCCGCCAATATCCACCTAGATCATTCCTCCCCCCTCGGGAATAAATTTTCCCTATTTTGTTGAGTTCCTCCATGAGATGAGGAAACTTTTGCTTAAATGGTCCTTGGTGAACCACTTGCCTTGGTGCAGGAGTTGGCCAACTTTGACATCTGGATCTTCTGCTGGTGAGTGTTCTTGATCGGCATGTCCATGATCTGATCAGTTGTGGCTTGTTCTATGCAGTCATAGTTTAGCTTTGCTGGTGTGATTTGTTCTGCAATGTCAGTTGTGTCCAACAATGGTGGAAAGTAGGGTTGACGATGGTCCACATTGAACACTGGGTGCATACCAAGGAATGGTGGAATACTGAGCTTGAAGGAATTGTCCCCTACCACCTTGGTGATGGTGTATGGCACAAATCGGAGTGGGAAAATATTTCGGTGGGGCCTAGCGAAGTGCTTCTTCTACAAATGTAGCCAAAATTTGTCGCCCACTTGGAACTTTTGTGGCACCCAATGTTGATCATGTCGCTGCTTGTACTTAGCATTGGCTCTGTCCAATATGTCATGGACTTGTTAGCGGGTGTTTTGAATGTGCTCAATGAAGTTGTTTGCCTTATCGGCTTCGGACTAGACATGAGTCAAATCTTCTTGAGTAGTTGCAAATGGCATGGCCACATCCATGGGATATAGTGGTTGGAATCCCAAGCCCACTTGAAAGGGGTTGTGGCCATTTGAGTTGTGGAGAGCTCGATTATAGTTGTGTTGGACATAGGGGAGGCTTTCATCCGATGTGTGTGGATGCTTTGATTTGTACATGGGCAGAATGTGTATGATCATCCTATTGACGACTTTTGTCTCGCCGTCATTTTGGGGGCAGAAATTTGTGTACTTAGTGAGTTTCGTGTCCAGCATCGACCAAAGACTTTACCAAAATGTAATGAGGAACCTGTTATCTCGATATTAGATAATGGACTGTGGGATCTTAGAGAGTACCCACACTAGTTCAAAGAAGAGTTTAGCAATGGCTTCCACTATGATATTCTTATTGCAGGCCTCCATAATAGCCATTTTAGATCATTTTTCGACGACCACAAAACGCAACTACAATTTGGCGTTTGGTAGAAGGAAGGCCCAACATGTAATCCATGGATATGGATTCCCATGGTCGACTAGGCATAGGTAGCAGAGTATATAGGCCTTGCTTCTTGATGGTTGGTTTGGAAATGGCATAGGCAGTGCAGGATTTGATGTAATTCCCAACGTCATGTCAAAGTTTCGGCCAATAGAAATACTTTTGCAGTATTGTCACTATTTTCTCGAGCCCTAAATGTCCAGCGACCTGACTGTAGTGCGCTTCCCAAATCATCTTGCCACACTCGCATGAAGGAACAAAAAGGTGTCCTAGGCGACATAATAGTGCATCCTACAGTTGAAATTTTGGAACTTGCATACCCTCCAAGAGCATCTAGTATGTGTTGTCAAATTCTGGATCACTTTTGTAGAGATGCAGCCAACCCGAAGTCTCATGCCCATAAGAGTCAAGCACAATGGTTAGCGCCATGATCGGTGGTCGACTGAGGCAATCTACAATGTTATTGGTGTTTCCCTTCGTGTACTTGATGTTCAAATGGAATTGTTGAAGGTATGTGGACCATTTTTTATGGCAATCATTCTGCAACTTCCCTTATGTCTGTATGAACTACAGGGGTCAGTGATCTATGTGGATGATTTTTTAATTCCCAAAAATGTAATGATTTCATTGTTGGCAGGCCTACACAATGAAATACTTTTATTTTTCATAGGTGGGATACTTTCAGAATGTGTATGAAAGTGTCTCACTCTGATATGCCACTGGATTCCCCTACTGAGTAATGAATGCCCCAATAACATAGTCAGAGGCATATGTATCAATCTCAAATGGTTGTTGCAAATCTGGTACTGTGAACATTGGTGCAGAGCAGAGGCATTACTTCAACTCTGCAAATGCCTTCTGATGAGGTTCGAACCAAAATAAAATTTCGTGCGCTCCTCCCTTGGTGACTTGACTCAAATGCCAAGTGATATGAGATAACCCAAACACGAACCTGCGATAGAAAATGGCAAGATCCAGAAAGCTGCGGAGCTCTATTAGAGTGGTTGAGGTTGGCCAATCCCAAATGACCTGGATCTCGGATGGGTCCACATGCACCCCTCGCTCATTAAAATTGTATCCTAGATATTGAACCTAGGTCATGCCAAAAGTGCATTTCTCCAAATTGGCACACAACTTGTGTTGTAGTAGTGTTTCGAGGACATGTCGAATGTGGTGGAGGTTCTCTTCCCAATTCTGGCTGAAGATCAGGATGTCATCCAAATACACCACCACGAATGAGTTGGTGAATGGTTGCAAGATGTCGTCCATCAGCCTCATGAATTTTGCGGGAGCATTCGTCAACCCGAAAGGCATAACCAGCCATTCAAAAAGGCCCTCCTTGGCTTTAAAGTCAGTTTTCCACATATCGTAGGGTTCATTGGTACCTGGTGATACCTGGATTTCAATTTGATATTGCTAAAATATTTGGGCCCCTTCAGTTGGTCTAGAAGGCCATCAATCGACAAGATCAGATACTTATTCCAGACAGTGATCTTGTTCAGTGCCTGATAGTTAATATAGAGTCTCCAAGTCCCATCCTTCTTCTGCACCAAAACGATCAAAGTTCTAACGTTGAACCTCTAATTAACCGAGAGGTGAATCACAATACATTCCCGATCTTTTAAAACTTTTCATTAAACTTATTTACACCTTCATTTCAAACTCTATTTGATGTGAGAGTAATTTTAGAATGTAATCAGAAAGTATTAGTTTAATAGAGCAGTAGACTTAATATGAGAGTAGCAGGTATTAAGCAAATGATACATATCAGATCAATACATAAATATCATGCACAGAGACACAAGATATAAGTGGAAACCCATAAAGGGAGAAAACCACATCTTATTATTGTTGTGATGCAAAGGCAAGCTCCAACTCCCTCTCACCACTGTTTTCTGCAGGCACCAACCTACAAGAGGCTCTATCCTCAATTCTGCAAGCTACAACTTGCAAGGAAGCACCAACTCCCTTCGATTTTCTGCAGGCACCAACCTACAGGAGGCTCCAACCTCAGTCAGCTACAACTGACGACTATCAAGCTGCAACTTGATAGGGAAGCTCCAACTTCCTCAATTTATCAAACTAAAAGTTTGCTGATTTACCTCAGATATCAGCCCTATTCTATAGCTTCTCCTTCTATTCTGCTTTTCTTAATCTTCTCTGCCTCACTCTTCTATATTCTGCCTTCTCTTGATTTACTCTCTCTTTTTTTTTTTTTTGAATATCAAGATGATATTATTTATAGATTTCCTCACATGACTGTTTGTATTCTGCTTGGAATTCGAAATGGAAAGTCATGTCTCTTTGCCTTCTGCCTTCTCACTCCTTTTATCAGCTTACTCAGAAATTATAACTATAGGTGTCAATTTTAACATTACAGTGGGAGTTTGTTTTCTCTCGGAGACTTGCCAATGCATCACAAACAATAAAAACAATTAAACCATTTACATTCGAATTACAATGTGAATTCCAGCTCACTTATTTTTTCTCTTGGTTTGCTGCGCATTTGTCTTTTCTGTGACTGTGTTTTGACTCTTTTCTGCTCTGTATGCTTTTCTGTCCTCTGCTGTGGTGTATTTGCTGCATACGTGTAACAATGCTTTTATATCAGTGCCTCTTAGAAAAATACGTGACTGCTGACTTGCAGAAAATGTCTTGTTGATGTGGAACTTTCCGCAAGCGGAACGGACATATATCACAATCATTGTATATTAAGAATCGCCCTCCCGTTAAGCTGAGGCCCGTGGGTCTACAGACCACACGGCTTATCGCAATAGCGTTATATATATATATATATATATATATATATATATATATATATATAACAACGCCCTTTCATATATATATAAGTAATTTCAACACTCGGCATACATACAACCTTCCTTTTAAAAAGGCTTAAATCAATTCTCGGCATTATATAATAAAAAATCTTTAAACAAATAAGAACTCCTTTCGGGCTCACTCGCCGATCTTTCCGATGCGATGTATCACTCCTCAGCCTCTTCCGATTGCGATTATTCACTGTTATGGCGAAACTTCAAACATATATCAGTCTTGGCTTATAAACCCATCGGGTCCGGCCTTTCAATCGCAATCGCAAATCTTTGTTAACATGTTCCGAAACTCAAACCTATCAAGTCACAGTTTATCAGTCCATCGGGTCCGAATCTCAATCGCAATCGCAACTTTCTGTTGTGATGTTCCGATGCTCCACTTTACCTCCGATGCGATTGACCATGGAACTGAAACATTTGTTAGTCATAATTTATAAGCCCATCGGGTCCGAGCTTCAATCGCAATCGCAAGTCTTTAACATGTGTTCCGATTGACCAGTGCCGATGCGATTGGAACATGGAATTGAAACATTTGTTAATCATAATTTATAAGCCCATCGGGTCCGGGCTTCAATCACAATCGCAAGTCTTTAACATATGTTCCGACGCTCTTATAATCTCCGATGCGATTAGCCGGAATTCAAATATATATAAACCATCGTTAATACACCCATCGGGTCCGAACTCTTAATCGCAATCACAAGTCTTTTAATATGTGTTGCGATTGGCCACTGTTCATTGTATTTTGCTGATGCGATTGGGAAAGGACTTCAAACACGTTTGAATTATAATTCATACCTCCATCGGGTCCGGACTTCCAATCGCAATCGCAACTCATATATTCTCCGATGCGATTGATCAGTGCCGATGCGATTAGACCTGGAACTCAAATATATGTTAACCATGATTTATAGACCCGTCGGGTCCGAACTTCAATCGCAATCGCAACTTCCTGTTGGTTACATGTTCTGCTGCCCTTGCGATCTCCGATTGCGATTGGGGAGGGGTCCCACCTTATAAACTTTTTTTTATGCACTCCACTTATATAACATAATATATATGCCTTGGTCCTTTGCAGCATACGTAATGCGCGGCATTTATATGTAAGATGATGGATATATATATATATATATATATATATATATATATATATATGTATCCTCCATCGGGGTAGGCGATTCCCGGAATAATATTTGTGTTGTATAACGCCGGTTGGAGTGTGTGATTCCCGGAATATGGTTCTGTATTATATGCATTGCATTGCCGCTGGAGTTAAGCGATTCCTGGAATAAGGATTATGTATTATATGTATAACGCCGGTTGGAGTGTGTGATTCCCGGAATTTTGTAACGGCTCTCTGCCTCTGTCACTTAGTCTCTGCCTCTGCCTCTGCTGCTTCTGTCGCTCTGCCTCTGTCTCTACCTTTCGATAATCTGTCTCTACCTTTCGATAATGGTTCTTCACTGTGCTTCTATGACTGTTACATTTTGACTTTCTTCTTGCTGCCTCTATTGCTTTCGCTGTGCCTCTTTTGCCTTCCTTTGCTACAGCGCTGCCTCTTTTTCCTGAGTGCTGCCGCCTTTGCCTGAGTGCTGCCTCCTTTTCCATCAATGACAATATTTCCAACAGTCTCCCCCTTTGGCATTGATGGCAATCCACTTTCTCTGTTTGCTTTCTCTTTCTCTTGTTGCTTGCTCTTCCTGTTTGCCTGCTCTTCCTCCTATTGTTTGTTCTTCCTCCCCCTTTGACATCAATGGCAAAGGACGACGCCTCATCTCTCTGTATGGGTTTTGTCGTTGCATTTCCTTTCTCTGAGTTACGTTTAGGTCCTCTTCTGCTGAAATTGGACTATGCTGCTCCAGAGTGATGTATGAAACTTGTTGAGAGAACACTTTGGTATAGTGAGCCAATATATGTTTTATAGTTGTGTTTCATTTGTAGTGCCTATAATATGCATTTTACGATTGAATGGTTCTTGTTGCTTCGGAATGTTGATACTATTGATAATGCTGATAATAATGATAATGCTGATCCTGTGGACTTGTTTTATGCTTATCTTGCTGGCTGTTCTCCCCCTGGAATGATATATTCGTTTTGTTCTCCCCCTGAGACTGTGCTTTCTCTTTATATCAGAGAGTAGCATCTGCAGATACTACCCCTAGTTTATCTCTCAAGTATTGAAATGGTTCTCTAGCAAGAGGTTTGGTAAATATATCAGCTGTCTGTTCTTTCGTTGGTACATATTCCAGCTTTACTATCTTCTGAGCGACTTGTTCTCGGAGGAAATGATACTTAATTGGAATATGTTTAGTTTTTTAGTGAAGTACATGATTTTTAGATATACTTATAGCACTTGTATTATCACATTTGATTGAAATAGGTTCATCAATGCTTACCTTCATGTCTTGAAGAGTTTGCTTCATCCACATGACTTGTGTACAACATGCTGTTGCTGCTATATATTCTGCTTCAGCTGTAGAAAAAGAGATGGATGTTTGTTTCTTGCTTAGCCATGCCACCAGACTTTCTCCTAGATAGAATTCACCTCCACTTGTACTCTTCCTATCATCCACACAGCTGGCCCAATTTGCATCTGTGTATGCTGATAAAGTGAATTTTTTGCTTTTAGGATACCAAAGTCCATACTGTATTGTTCCTTGTAGATATCTGAATATTCTTTTGACTGCCAGAAGATGGTTTTGTTTAGGTGCTACTTGATATCTAGCCACTAATCCTAATGCTAGCATGATGTCTGGTCTTGATGCAGTCAGATACAATAGACTTCCAATCATGGATCTGTAAAGTCTTTGATCTATGTCAACAGACCCATCATCAGCACACAGCTTGCAACCTGTGGTCATGGGAGTTGACACAGGTTTGCAGTCCTCCATTTTGAACTTTTTCAACATTTCTTTTATGTATTTTTCTTGTGAAATAAATGTACCTGTGTTCTTTTGCTAAATTTGTAGTCCCAAGTAGAAACTGAGCTCTCCGATCATAGACATTTCAAACTCTATTTTCATTTCATCAGCAAACCCTTTTGCTAGATCATCTTTGTTGCTTCCAAACATAATGTCATCAACATACACTACAACAATCAAAAGTTCATTTTCATGGGCTTTTATGTATAGGTTGTTGTCTACTCCACCTCTCTTAAAACCCTATTTTTGCAAATATTTATCCAGTCTTGAGTACCAAGCACGAGGAGCCTGTTTCAGTCCATATAGGGCCTTTTTCAGTTTACATACATAGTCTTCTTTATCTGTCAATGAGAAACCTTCTGGTTGTTCCATGTACACTTCTTCTTCTAGATCACCATTAAGAAAAGTAGATTTTACATCCATTTGATATACCTTGAAATCTTGATAGCATGCAAATGCCAGGAACATTCTGATAGCTTCCATTCTAGCTACAGGGGAAAATGTTTCATCATAATCAAGTCCTTCTATTTGTGAGTATCCTTTGCAGACCAGCCTAGCTTTATTCCTGATTACTTGTCCTTGCTCATTCATTTTGTTTTTGAATACCCATTTTGAACCAATGATATTTTTCTCAATAGGTCTAGGAACTAGTTCCCAGGTATTGTTCTTCTCAATTTGGTCCAATTCTTCATTCATTGCTTTTATCCAATACTTATCCTTGCTGGCTTCGTCAAATTTCTTTGGCTCTATTTGTGATAGCATGGCTATGTATACTTCTTCTGTTTGTTCTGTTAGCTGCCTTCTTGTCTGGACTCCTGCTTTCTTGTCTCCTATGATCTGATCTTCAGGATGATTCTTCTGAGTGTATCTTGAGGGGGTTTTTGAGCTCAGCTCTGCATCTTCTGTTGTCTTGCTGGTTTCATCATCATTATGGTCTTCTTCTTCATTGTTGTCCGATGTACTGCAGCAGTCTGTATCTCTAGTATTGTTTGGAAGTTCTTCATCAAATCTCACATCAATACTTTCAACTATCTTCCAAAGGGTCTTGTTGTAGCACCTGTACCCTTTGCTTTTGGAGGCATATCCTAGAAATATCCCTTCATCTGCTCTTGCATCAAATTTTCCAAGATTTTCATCATTATTCTTTATGTAACACTTGCCTCCAAAGATTCTGAAATGTTTGATTGAGGCTGGCTTTCCATGCCATAGTTCATAGGGAGTCTTGTCACTGCTTGGCCTTAAGTGAGCTTTATTAAGGATATGTATTGTTGTGTGCACTGCTTCTGCCCAGAAGGTTTGAGCAATATTATTCTCTTGCATCATAGCTCTGGCTATTTGTTGTACAGACCTGTTTTGTCTCTCTGCTACTCCATTCTGCCGAGGTGTCCCTGCAATAGTAAATTGTTGCTTTATTCCATGTTCATTACATAGGTCTACAAAGTCATAATCTGTGAATTCTCCTCCTCTGTCTGATCTGATACATTTAAGCTTGCATCCAGTTTGATTTTCTGCTAATGCTTTGAATATCTTAAACTTTTCCAGTGCTTCTGATTTGTTCCTGAGAAAAGCAACCCATGTCATTCTGGAGAAATCATCTATTATCAACATGAAGTAGGATTCTCCACTTGGTGTTTTAGTTCTTGCAGGTCCACACAGATCCATGTGCACAAGCTGGAGTGGTCTTCTAGTTGATAGCTCATCTTTAGATTTAAAGGATGTGCGAGTTTGTTTCCCAAATTGACAAGATTTGCATATGGTATTTCAAGGCCTCTTTATTTCAGGCATATCTCTGACAACTTTCTTCTTACTCAGTCTGATGATATGGTCGAAGCTGAGATGTCCTAATCTCCTATGCCATAACCATGACTCCTCAAGTTTGCTCAGATGGCAGGCTTCATCCTCCTCTTTTACTATGTACACATTACTCTATGTTCGGACACCTTTGAGCAAAGTCTTTCCTGTTGTGCTTGATCTGACTTCACAGTCTTGTGCTCTAAAGAGAAATTCACAGCCTTTGTCACACATCTGACTGACACTCAGTAAATTTTCTTTCAGCCCATCTACAAATAGTACATATTAGTCCTTTCCTCTTCCATTATCTATGCTGACTGAGCCTTTTCCCTTGATCTTACCTGATTTATCAGTGCCAAAAGTAACATTGCCAAATTTCTTTTCATCAAGAGTAATAAACTTGTTTTTATCTCCCGTCATGTGTTTAGAGCAACCACTGTCCAAATACCATTGACTCTTCAAATCTTGAGCAGTTAAAGCCAAGTCACATTTATTCACCTTCTTTATCCACTGAAGGCCCCCTTTTGTTTGGTATCTTTTGTGAGGTGATGAATTATATCCCTTTAAAGAACACTTGGAAGATATATGCCCAATTTGATTGCATATACAACATTTGACTATAGTTTTTGCAGAATTGTGAGCATGAACAAAATTGCTTTGACTCATAAACCTCCTTGAGGTATTGAACATCAGTCTTTGTCCATACTTTCTACATTCAATAATTCTATGGCCAAAATCCTTACAATAAAAACAATAACCATAGAAATTACTTGCATACTTGATGTAAGGTTGTCTCTTCCATGCTTGCCTCTTTTGCTGGTTTGAATCATTCCTCCTTGCACGACAATATGCAGCAATGTGTCCCTGCTTGTGGCAGACATAACAGGTGGCATTCTTCATAGGAGGCAAGAATCTCCTTTGATGGCTTCCAAATTTGATATAATCAGGAATATATGATCTTTTCTCTGTTGTCTTAGTATTTGTTACAATCTTTGTTATTTGAGGTTTCTTCCGGTCTCTGTCTTTCTCATTACATGTTTCTTCCTTTGTAGGAATTATTTGGGCTGCTTCATCAACCTTCTTTGATTTCACAAAAATTATATTTTTGTTTTCCTTTTCTTTGCCTTTACTTGATTCTCCTTCATAGCCTATCCCAGTTTTTATTAGAGGAGATCTTTGAGCATCCAATATTTCATTCAACCTACTAGAACTTGTCATTTGAGAAGGGTATATAGAAAATTTCTGTTGAGCACTTTCTAATTTCCTTCTCAGACACAGAATTTCTTCTTCCAGCTTCTCTTGTTCTCGAGTTTTATCTTTGATTTGCTGAAGTAATATATCTTCTATCTTTTTGGCTTCTTCAAGCTTTACCTTCAGCTGCATGAGGACTTCTAAATTTTGTTCTTCTTTCACACATTTGAGGAGAATCTCTTTTTGTTTTCTACATTTTAGTTTGAGTCTGTCAATCTCCTCCAGAGCACTTCTTAGCTCCCCCTCAAGATCGACTTCCCCTTCTTCTTCTTCTTCTAGCAAGAGTCCTTCAAGATCTTCTATGGCCATTAGTAAAAATTCAGAGGTTCCCTCTTCTCCCGAGGGTTCATCTGAGTCTTCAGATGCACTGCTGTCTTGTTGTGCATAGAAGGATTTTCTACTGAATTTCTTTCCTTTCTGCCAATTCTTTGATGTGTCTTTCTCTGATTCTTGAGCTTGATTTCTTACTTTCTTGTGAGGACATCTAGCAGCATAATGTCCAACTCTTCCACAGTTAAAGCATTTAAAAGGAAGTTTGCCTTTGTATCTACCCGATCCTCTATCCAATTTCTTGACAAATTTAGCCTCTTCTTCATCAGAGCAGGAGCATATGTATTCCTTTTCTTCTTTCTTCTTTTCTATTTTGAATGTTGCTTCCCTTGTACTTGGCTTCTTCTGTGGGAGCCTCATCTCATATGCTGTAAGATTTCCTAGTAGTTGGTTCATGGTCAAGGTCTCCCAATCAGTTGTTTCTTCTATTGCAGACACCTTGGGATTGAATCTGGATGGAAGAGATATTAGAATCTTTTGTACAATTATACCTTCTGGTATTGTTTCTCCAAGAGCTTTCATACTGTTAACAATTTCTGCAGCTTTTAAGAAGAAGCTCCCAACATCTTCATCATCATTCATTTTTAAATTTTCAAACTGGGCTCTATATACTTGAAGTTTGGCAGTCTTAACCTTTTTATTTCCCTCATGGATATTTTCTAGAGTGTCCCACATATCTTTGGCAGTCTTACTGTGCATTATTTTGATAAACTCAGCTTCACATAGTCCATTTAAGATTGCATTCATTGCTTTTTCATTAGCTACAAAGCTTTCTTTAGCTTCTTTCTTTGTATCAGCTGACTTTGTGACATATCCAATTTCCACAGCATCCCAAGCTTCTAATCCTAAAGACATTATATAAGCTTTCATTCTTATTTTCCAAAAGGCATAATTTGCACCTGTAAAGAAAGGGGATTTATTGGTTGAGCTTCCTTCTTGACTTGCCATCTTGAGAGCATAGGATCTCCTTTCAGTTGTTATACTGATATACAAGGAACCTCGCTCCGATACCAATTGTTGAACCTCTAATTAAACTGAGAGGGGGGGGGGGTGAATCAGTTTAATACATTCCTGATCTTTTAAAACTTTTCATTAAACTTATTTACACCTTCATTTCAAACTCAATTTGATGTGAGAGTAATTTTAGAATGTAATCAGAAATTATTAGTTTAATAGAGAAGTAGACTTAATATGAGGGTAGCAGGTATTAAGCAAATGATACATATCAGATCAATACATAAATATCATGCACAGAGACACCAGATATAAGTGGAAACCCATAAAGGGAGAAAACCACATCTTATTATTGTTGTGATGCAAAGGCAAGCTCCAACTCCCTCTCACCCCTGTTTTTCTGCAGGCACCAACCTACAGGAGGCTCCTACCTCAATTCTGCAAGCTACAACTTGCAAGGAAGCACCAACTCCCTTCAGTTTTCTGCAGGCACCAACCTACAGGAGGCTCCAACCTCAGTCAGCTACAACTGACGACTATCAAGCTGCAACTTGATAGGGCAGCTCCAACTTCCTCAATTTATCAAACTGAAAGTTTGCTGATTTACCTCAGATATCAGCCCTGTTCTGTAGCTTCTCCTTCTGTTATGCTTTTCTTAATCTTCTTTGCCTCACTCTTCTATATTCTGCCTTCTCTTGATTTACTCTCTCCCTTTTTTTTTTTTTGAATATCAAGATGATATTATTTATAGATTTCCTCACATGACTGTTTGTATTCTGCTTGGAATTCGAAATGGAAAGTCATGTATCTTTGCCTTCTGCCTTCTCACTCCTTTTATCATCTTACTCAGAAATTATAACTGTAGGTGTCAATTTTAACATTACAGTTGGAGTTTGTTTTCTCTCGGAGACTTGCCAATGCATCACAAACAATAAAAACAATTAAACCATTTACATTCGAATTACAATGTGAATTCCAGCTCACTTATTTTGTCTCTTGGTTTGCTGCGCATTTGTCTTTTCTGTGACTGTGTTTTGACTCTTTTCTGCTCTGTATGCTTTTCTGTCCTCTGTTGTGGTGTATTTGTTGCATACGTGTAACAGTGCTTTTATATCAGTGCCTCTTAGAAAAATACGTGACTACTGACTTGCAGCAAGTGTCTTGTTGATGTGGAACTTTCCGCAAGCGGAACGGACATATATCACAGTCATTGTATATTAAGAATCGCCCTCCCGTTAAGCTGAGGCCCGTGGGTCTACAGACCACACGGCTTATCGCAACAGCGTTATATATATATATATATATATATATATATATATATATATAACAGCGCCCTTTCATATATATATAAGTAATTTCAACACTCGGCATACATACAACCTTCCTTTTAAAAGGCTTAAATCAATTCTCGGCATTATATAATAAAAACTCTTTAAACAAATAAGAACTCCTTTCGGGCTCACTCGCCGATCTTTCCGATGCGATGTATCACTCCTCAGCCTCTTCCGATTGCGATTATTCACTGTTATGGCGAAACTTCAAACATATATCAGTCTTGGCTTATAAACCCATCGGGTCCGGCCTTTCAATCGCAATCGCAAATATTTGTTAACATGTTCCGGAACTCAAACCTATCAAGTCACAGTTTATCAGTCCATCGGGTCCGAATCTCAATCGCAATCGCAACTTTCTGTTGTGATGTTCCGATGCTCCACTTTACCTCCGATGCGATTGACCATGGAACCGAAACATTTGTTAGTCATAATTTATAAGCCCATCGGGTCCGGGCTTCAATCGCAATCGCATGTCTTTAACATGTGTTCCGATTGACTAGTGTCGATGCGATTGGAACATGGAATTGAAACATTTGTTAATCATAATTTATAAGCCCATCGGGTCCGGGCTTCAATCGCAATCGCAAGTCTTTAACATATGTTCCGACGCTCTTATAATCTCCGATGCGATTAGCCGGAATTCAAATATATATAAACCATCGTTAATACACCCATCGGGTCCGAACTCTTAATCGCAATCGCAAGTCTTTTAATATGTGTTGCGATTGGCCATTGTTCATTGTATTTTGCCGATGCGATTGGGAAAGGACTTCAAACACGTTTGAATTATAATTCATACCTCCATCGGGTCCGGACTTCCAATCGCAATCGCAACTCATATATTCTCCGATGCGATTAGACCTGGAACTCAAATATATGTTAGCCATGATTTATAGACCCATCGGGTCCGAACTTCAATCGCAATCGCAACTTCCTGTTGGTTACATGTTCTGCTGCCCTTGTGATCTCCGATTGCGATTGGGGAGGGGTCCCACCTTATAAACTTTGTTTTATGCGCTCCACTTATATAACATAATATATATGCCTTGGTCCTTTGCAGCATACGTAATGCGCGGCATTTATATGTAAGATGATGGATATATATATATATATATATATATATATATATATATATATATATGTATGTATGTATATATATATATATATATATATATATATATATATATGTATCCTCCATCGAGTAGAGTGATTCCCCGGAATAATATTTGTGTTGTATAACGCCGGTTGGAGTGTGTGATTCCCAGTATTTTGACGTATTATATGCATTGCATTGCAGTGAGTTAAGCGATTCTGAATAAGAGTTATGTATTATATGTATAATAGGTTGGAGTGTGTAATTCCGGAATTTTTATAACGGTTCTCTGCCCTCTGTCACTTAGTCTCTTGCCTCTTGCCTGTTTCATACATCGCTCTCTGTCTCTACCTTTCGATAACGGTTCTTCACTATGCTTCTATATTTGTTACATTTTGACTTTCTTCTTCTTTGATTGCTTTCGTACCTCTTTTTTATTCCTGCAGTCATTGACGCCTCTTTTTTCTGATGTTGCCTCACTTGCCACATCGGCCAATAATTTTTGGGC
>JAXQQM020061219.1:0-47182 GCA_034641835.2 Pinus albicaulis
ATTGTATCTTCTAGCACCTCATCATTATTCAACAATATTGATCTCTTCCTTGATCTCATATCATACTTCTTATGTAATTCAGCCTGCATGTGATCAGTAAATTGTTTGCAGTATTATTCAATTTCTTTTTCACTCAGGGAATCTTCTACTTCATCATTGACTTTCTCATTTTCATCATCCTCTACTTCATCTGCATATAATGTTGATATTTGATTCTCTTGCTCCTTTTCACTTTCTTATTTTGTATCCTCATTTCCATCTTCTATATAAAAAGGAGGCTCGATCATGTCTTGATCTTTCTTTTCCCTTTGCAGGATCTTAAAGAGTTGTCTTCTAATTGTGGGTTGAAATTTTTATTTTGGGCTTGCTGCCCTTGTCTAGGAGGGGTTTTTTTTCCCAATTCTAGTTTTACTAATTTATTTGATAATTTTTTAATGGCCTTAGTCATATCTTCCAATATTTGATCATGTGAAATTTCTTCCTTAACCTTCCCTTTATATTGTGTTTGTTTCTTTCCATTTGATTTTCCTGCTGCAATCAAATTTGCCTCAATATCTCAGGCATCTATTTGAATTTGATATAAAGTGGGAGACCTTATCTACCTCATAGTGAAACCAAAGTCTGATTCAAAATCTCCATCAAAAACAACCTTTACTCCAGTTGGTGGGGGTTTAATTTCTGCTAGAAGGCTATTATACAACTTATTAAACCTTTTAATAAAATCTATGATATTTTATTCTTGTTTTATTTTAATAGCATTGAATTCGGTTAAGAAATATCCATGATCCTCCTTTTCACCCCATCTCTGAGTGAAATAGTTCTCCATTTATTCCCAATTATTAATTGAATTGGCTGGAAGTGTATTGAACCACTTTCTAGCCTCTCCATCTAAAGGTTTCACAAATAACCTTAAAACAACATCAAGATAATCAACATTCAAATTTTCTTCAAAGCAAAAAAAATAAGAAATATGTTTCTCTACTGAGATATCATCTTACCCTATGAAACGAGGGAAAAATTTAAGGTAATATTGTGGTATTGCATTCATTGTTTGGACCAAATTTAATGGAGCACATATATTCAGAAGAAAAGTAGGAATAGCCATATTGGGGCTTTGATTAGTCCCTTCTTGAAAAACAAATGGTGGAGGAGGTAATACTCATTTAGGGATGGGATGATTTATTGCAGAAACAGAGTGTTGTGAAGTTCCAAAATGAACTGTTGAAACTTCTTGAAACTCAGGGAATGAAAAATAAAGTGACTCAAAATATCTTTCTTCCAAATTAGGTTCAGGAAAAACTGAATGAGAGGACACAGCTCCTTCTTCTAAGAAATGAATATTTCTAACTACTTCTTCTGAATAAAAATATGGAGTTTGTATAAGACAACTGCTACCTAGAGAAAAAAGGGTAGGACTGGGAGTAATTATGGATTTGGCTTTCCAAAACCTTCATGGTACTAGATTTTATGTGTCAGATAAGATTGGAAACTTCTGTTGTGTCATATCAGACCTTGTGTGTGGTCTTCTGGAAGCCAGGTCTATGTTGATGAAAAAACACAACCTAATCAGTTTCTTTGTTCACCAATCAAATAAATGTTTCCTTAAATAAGACCCAGGGAAAAATAGCTTTATGTCTTCGTTCCCCTCCAATGGTGCCAAAAAAAATTGTTCCTTGGGAGACAATCTCTGGCAGTAAGGACATCAGTGCCCAAGACATTTACTGTCACATGTAAATAAAATTATTTTTTTGTCCCTTCATATTGTAATCCCAAAATTTATATCTTAAACCCTTTAATATTTACAGATAACAAAATTCCTCAAAGTGCCTTTAAATGATAAATGTGCATGGATAAGAGAAGGTGAAATGCTAATGAAAAAACATTAACAATATGTTGTAAATCATAGAAACTATTACCTATGGTTTCATAAGAAAATTCTTGCAAGAAATGATTTTAGAATAAAGGAGCGCATTATTCACGAAATTTACTCTTACTCATAGATGTAAATGAGACACCAGCAGTTGAATTAATTTATTGCAACAAAAGAGACATACATAATATGGAATGGGAAAGACTCAACACATTCATCAATTGTTGGAAAATCCTCTAGAAAGCTTTATTAATATCATAAGAGACAAAGTACAAAACTTGCCAAAAATCTTGAGGCCCGAAGTCCGAAACCTCATTTCTCTTTCAAAAAAGTCTTAAATACAATATTAAAAAATGGAAAGTATTGCAACTGTCAACTTATCAAACTGTTTCCTCTTTGTTTTTACGTAGAAAATATAAATTTAAAATTCTTTAGCAAATAAAGTAGAAGTAAAATATAAAATAACAATTTGATCATGTGGTGTCAGTGGCTTGAGATCCTGGAACAGAAGATGTTATTGCATCTGCATCATTGGTTTGTGTAGACATCCATTCCTTACACTTTCTCCACAAGTATAGATTTTAGTTGGAGAAGTTAGCAAGCTTGACATGAGTCATCCTAAAATTTGTGATCTTGGAGTATGTGGGTCTTTTTGGAAACAAAGCTTTCATCATCCATAGCAGCTAAAATTATTTATGAAGATAATTCATAATAGTTTCTTCGTTTAGGATAATAGTCTTCTCATGTGTATTTCCAATTTTACTCTTTGCCTCTACCAGTAATGTTTCATATCTCTCCCAAGGGAGAATATTTCCCTAGTAATCCCAACAGGATGGTAGACCAACCCTGCTCCTTTTATCAAATTGGATATTAAATCTTACCACTGCTCTTTTAACTTCCTTCAGATTTTTCTCTATAGAATTCTAGTATGAATTCTTCACAATCATCTTGTTCATCTGTAGCACACCTTGAGTTCTGTCTTCAATTCCAAAGTCCTTCAATTAAATTTGGAATTAATAAAATCAATCAATCTCCTAGTATATATATCCCTATTCTTTGACTTCTATTTGTTTGCCCCAATGACCTCTTCCAGATGCCTCACAATTCTCTTTTCCTCTCCAAAAATAATTAACAGATCCCATACATCTTTAAAAAATTCAATAATGAAATTCCAAATATTATCCCTATCCTGGATGAAGGACATATTTCCCTTCACTTTCTCTTTCAGCTCTTTGATTTCCTTATATGCATTTTGACAGTCTTGCATGTACTTCTCTGCATTATCCTTGATCATTTGTACTTCCTTCTCAGTAAATTTGATTACCTTATAAGCATATTATAGGTCCCTCTAAGTTTTATTCAGATCAATTTCTTCCGTTCTTAACTCATCAGATACTTGAACTAATTGGGCGGCATGGTCCTCTATATTTGATGAAATAACAATAGTACATACATGAGAGTCTATTTTTTTGCAACATATCCCTTACCTCTTTCATCTTCTTTATCTCTTCATCTTTAGCTAGGAAAACTTGCAACAACATCTCTTTCTCTATCTCAACTTGGGCTACTTTAGTATTCATAGGGTTCTCACCAGTAGGAAGCCTAAGTTTCTTCTTCAAAATATGGATTTCAAATATAGCACTCTGCAAAAGGTTTTGAACTGTTGATCTGTCTTCAGGATCAACACCGATCTTGACAATTATTTTCTTCAAATCCTCATGTTGTGTGGAGTAAGATCTAGAGTGTGATTTCTCCAACTTCAACTATTTAAGTACTTTACTCAACATATTTTTAGCTTTCACAGCAGCTGAAGCGGTCTTATTCAAATCGTTAAATGTTAACTGTCATGTTTACATGTAGAGGTTGATCTTATCAGGAAGAGGAATATTTTTTTCATCCACTGTTAGGTTAACCATTTTGAAAGAAGTAGAATATATCACATTCATATCTTAAGGATGGGAGAAGGCTATGTTTAGATGATATTTTTCCAAGTCCATGGTTTTCAATAATCTTGTCTACTCAAGAGAAATTTGAGCCTCTGGCTAAATCTCAATTTTACCTCTTATCATTTTGTTTCTTTCTTCAATTTGTGAGAAAACATGTTTAACATTATACAAATAATCATGAATTGTACCCTCATGAAGAGGAGATGAAGGATTACAAGAAATGTCTCCCAATTGAAAATAAAATCTAGGCAATGCTAAATAACTACCCTCCTCCACTATCTTTTCCTTCTTGGCTTCATTTTCTGCACCACTCTCCAAATCAATTAATTTCTCCCTTCCTCTTTTAAGATGCTTCTCAATAGGATGAGGGGTTTCCACCTCCATCTCCATAGATTTAGAAGTTTGTCCACCATTTTCAATCTTTTCCATCTGTGGTCTATGTTCATCAACAAATGAAGAGTATTTGTTTTCCACCCTATGATTATAAATCACATGATATGGGTCATAAGCCCATTTTTCCTCTAATAAAAAATGCATGTCAGTAAGAATTTTTTGAGCCTCTTCTAGGGCCTGTCTGGTATTTACGATAACTAGCCTTACTGTCCTGGGTAATTTGAATAAATGACCCTTCTTCACAAGAACAAAATGAACCTGATCAACATTAAGACTTTTCCTGATGAACTCCAACGAAAACATCCTCATAGCAACAAAACAGGTAGCCTAAAAGGATCTACATTAGCTCCAAACAATCTAATCTTAGTGTGATGTTCATGAGCAAACAAATCCCCATACCTTACATCTTTTCCTAATTTCATAAATGAATGGGCTTCACGTAACAATCTTGGTGTAGGTACTCCATTCAAAATTGAATAAACGATAGGAAATAAAGAGGTCGTAAACTCAAACAGACCTTGATTTCCCACCTCCTTTCTTACTAGGTCTATCCAAAATACCACTGATTTATTATTATTATTCACATCAACAATATTTAACCCCAGTTAAGTAAATCTATCCACATTACTGTAAAGAAATAAATAGGTGACCAGGGATGGAAGCCTAAAACTTTGAGTAATTGATAGACTCATGACCTAACTATTTACAACATTCTCCAAATATGTGGTAATATCTAAAACCACCTGATGTTTCATCATTAAATCGAACATTTCAAAAATTGACCTATCCACCATTACAACATCTTCTTTACCTATTATATGAGCCAAAATTTGGAGAATCAACATTATATCTTCAGCAAGGAGGTTCAAAGGAAATTTATCTGAATCCATGGAAAAATTTTCATTTCCAGGCATTAAGTAAAATAAAATCTGATAAAAACCAGGTCCAGGCAACTCTTGAAGGTATGCAGAAAGAGATTCATTAGTAAAACTTACATATGAGTCTGCAGAGGGATAAAAAAAATATTAGCTAATTAACTTATCTGTCACTTGGAAAACATTTTCCCCTAATTGGTTCAAGACAAAACACTTTTGAGGATACATGGCAGAGACCAACCAGTGAATAAAATCTGGGAATAGGAAATTTGATGGGAAAAAAAATGACAAGACTCTAGACCTGATTAAGGCAGAGTAAACTAGGAATTTAGACTAGTTTAGGATGACATGCTGATAAAATAGTGGGTGGTCTACTATGCAAACAATATCCTATTATCCAGTGAGAAATAATGTCTGATTACCTGGCTCTATCGAAGCGGTTGATGACTTGGATGCTGGTACAAATGTTGGAGAACTTTTAGTTGTTTGGGAGCGGATGTGGAAAAAAATGAGGGAAAATTTTCTTCCCATAGGGGGAAAATAATTGGGTGGGATAAAACATTATATGGAAGTGTAATTAATGATGAAGTGAATGACGAGACATGTGAGATGGTACGGAGGGATGACGTGGAAGACATAGCTAGCTCGCTGCTGTAATATCCCAAAATGGGGAATGTAGCAATATAGCTCATAAAATGAAAGCAGAAACAAGTATTTAACACATGAAATCATGAGACCAATATAAATCCATGTTATTGATCATATATGCAGCAAATAAGTACAAAATAATGAGGCACCAATCATAGAATGTGATCACATAAGCCTCCAATACATAAACACCCTCAAAAGTGAGATGTTGCTGCTATACAAAAATGTCGAAGAACTACTACAACGCGATTATGAATGTACTGCTACAGAAAAATAATGTACAAAATATGTATGGTTTTTATATGCCTCGAAAGAGATGACAAATACAGATCTAGGCTTTACATAAACTCCTACAAAGAACTTAGAAAGGGGTTTTCAGAAATACACCCTATACTACAACCCAGAGACTGAAGAGTCACTAAAAACTGAAGTACATGATTGTAGAAGGCTAAAATATTGTAGTTATAATGTAGATCCCCTCAAATTCCTCCTCTAATGAAAGGTTGATCCCTTCAATCACCAGGAAACACTCCAAAGGAGCCACAAGATCCCTCACTGAAGCTGCCCTCCAGAATAACACAATTCCCAGTTGAAACAAAGCTATAAATGATGGGAAATAGTTGGCTTGGTGCCAAATATCTGAAATATGTCCAATAGCCCTCCAAAATGATCTCCCAAGAGAAGGAATCCTTCCTCCTATGAGAAACTAGCTCAGAAAGTGGGTTTCTAAACCCTCCACTACAACACCCTGCAACATAGCACAATAACTTGCAGAAACTGCGCTGATGAAGAAAGCTATAGATTTTCCTAAAAACCTGAATGTGGAAATGAATCCAATACTCTTCCAAGAGGCCTCTCAGGGAAAGAGGTGGGATTCCCACTCAGGAACACCCGGTGCTAAACGGCACAACAATCTCAACTAAACAGTGGGAGAATGCAAGAAGTCTAAACAGACCATATACAAAATAATAATCCAAAACATAACCTCATAAGGCTACCATCCTCTCCCTTATATAGATTATGATATTCCTTGCCCTTGGCCCCACTCAATTAGGTCATTTCCTTCATGAAATCAATCTCCCTCCAAAACTTTGTTATTCCTCATTTAATCTCCACTCCTCCATAAATGCACTGTTGACTTGGTCAAAGTTGACTGAATCAACATGATCCAACCCCTTCTCACACTTGGAGGTGCTTTATTTAGCTACTAAAAAGGTCTCCTTTCACACTTTAAGTATTGTTATTGCTGTTAAGGAGACTTATGGGCCTCCCCACCCACTTATTCACCTACCTAGTGATAAAACAAACTATAATATTGCATTTAGCTGAAGGCTAAATTTTTGAAATATTACAGCTACTGACGTCGTGAGCCCATTGGCTGGCATCACTGCAAGTGGACTCTACAATATGGGATTGGTCTTGGAGTATTTCCCCCACAGTTAATCTGGGTGGACGGTTCTGGTCAACCGTCAGGGGTCAAAGATTCCAGTGGAGGCACCCCGCTTGTTAACCTCCAATAAATTTGTGATACCACACTTGCTTCATCGCAGAAAATATTTGAAACAGGTGGCTCCCATGGTATAACCCACCCTTCTTGTAACATTATGAAGTAGATGTGGTCCCACTTTTTGTCGTAATTACTCTAACTATTATGCAGAATTATGAATTACGAATAAAGAAAATTCCCTAAATGTGGTTCTATGCGTTTAGAACAACAGATCAAATAATTTGTAGACACTTTCTCTAAGAATAAATAGACACACAGAAAGATAGAGGAATCTACTTGTGATCCAAGTGCTTCCTATTCTCCTCCTGTCTCTTTTTCTGTAGCTTCCAATCCAACTTAGATCCCCAGACTAGTTCCTACAAGTATAAACACTAAACATAAAATATATTACAATATACAGATTTCTATTTATCTTAATCAGTTAAATCGATTGAACATGAAACATATATATCAGTTAAGAATCCATCATATGAGAAATAGAAACATAAACAGATACATATATGGGAAAATGAACAAATATTTATTAATGAGTAGAAGGGGGAGGTTACAACCAATGATCGATTTGATGTCACCAGCTCCATCATCCCAGCCTCATCACAATCAACATCTCACCAACAACATATCACTTTTATCACTCTCTCAATAGAGAATCCAACAACATTTCTTTACCAAATTTCTTCCTTTTCTAGCACTAGGATCTGTGCTCAATTTATATGGAAACTGAAGGTAGTTTCTCAATCAATGAATTTCTAATAATAGGAAATACATGTTCCCAAGCTCAGAGGTGTTAGATGGACAAGTGGATTCAAAGTTTAACACATAAGGACTCTTCTTCAAGGCACTGGCCATGTGGAGATTTTGGAACAATGAGAATTTCACTCCCATTTGATCAACCCACTCTTGAATGTCAGGAAGTGCATCGCAAAGCAACCTTGAATGGAGGTAACTGCATATGCAGTGTAGTTAGTCACTTGAGAGGCAACGTTGGTGAGCTCATAAGTGATATAACGTATACTTCAAAACTTGGAAAAAATGAAATAGAAGTCATGAATGATTTTTTCTTGTCTTAGGGCATGTAGCAACTAAAATTATAGGGGATGATAGACCCTATTTCATTGGTCCTAGGGATTATGTCCAGTTTGACCAGGTCATTGGGGATGATGCCGAAATTGACCTATAACCGCTACCCCCTAAAGCATGAAGTCATAATAATAAAAATATTTTTTGAATGAGATGCTTTACGATGTGATGGGATAGAATTGAAGCGGAGTGGCTACCTGTATCAATATTACAATACATTACATCATGATATATACTCATTTCACAAATTGATGAGGGAGGCATTCCCATGCTCAGCACATAAACTATATAATAACATGTACATAGTGTAGAAAGTCATCTACATTGGAATATTTCCCAATATATACATGCCTACAGATATAGGCCCATGTTCGTATGACGATCTGTATGTAAGGTCACCGTAAAAATGATCTGTACAAAAATCCTAAAATCGCAGTTGGGATGACTGAAACTAGATCCAGGGTCTTCTTATGTCATTCACTCGATTGTTTGGGTACAATTCTAGCCATGCGAATATATGATTTTTAGTCGAACACAGTAAGATATCGTTTGATTACCAGCCAATGATGTGAGTTGTTAACAAATGCGAGAGAACCACCATTGATGTTAATGGCTCTCAAGGCACTACAATACATTTCGTAAGCAGTGAATAGATGATTTGATGTCAAACGCCAAACAAAATATTTCGGTCAAAGGTACGGAAGCAAGGATCTTATCGATGATGTAACAAGCCTCATGGCACTAGAAGATGATGTTTTTAAGAAAAATTCATGGCTGATGATTTGACGTCAACAGGAAGCCACTTTATTGCAAAACGAGAGTTACTAGTTTCAGAGACAAAATATGACTTGATATAGAAATGTGCAGGGATGGCTGTCATGAGAATGAAGGTTTATGAGTATTGTAGAAATATGAGTATTCATTAGATGACTTCTCTTGAACATATCAGCAACACTGAGATGAGTTGGCAACATTGACCCAAAACCGAAGTGAATTTATGATGAATCATAGGTATGAATGAACCGTCAAGAAGATTACCAAACCCAAACAATCACGATGATGGAGTGAAGTGTTATGTTCAAGAGCGACCTACTACTGTAAAAGTTCTGTTCACTTTCCCAAATTTTCCCCAGTCATTTGTTGACTAGTACCTCTTTATTTTTTAACAAGCTTGAGGAGGGTAACATATGCTTGATCTATAATTCAACCCTTTAGGTGAATAAAGTATCACTATTTAATAATTTAATGAGTCTAATGATGAATGAAACTCAATTCTTGCCATGATCGACAAGCCTGTCACTATTTTATGTTTTAATGAGCCCAATGACAATGATAGCCCGATACTTTTTCACATTTAGAGATTTTGGAAAAGAGGACAAAATAAAACTCCATAACTAATTTTTCGTAAAGTTGTCGCTTAGATCCGAAAAAGCGTAAAATAATATTTGAGAGAACCTCCTAGCCATGTTCGACTAAGGCATTCCTTTTTCATAAATAATCTATCTTAGTCCAGAAAAGGGTTAGACTTATATTAAGTACGTGTCAATTCATTTAATTTTACAAGCTCGAAAAGATAAGTGCACGTCAATATTTTCATATTATTAGAGTCTGAAAAAAGCTAAAAGAAGACTCCAGGGGTTCCTTTTTAACTGTTATCGAAGCTCGAAAAAGAGATAAAAGTGCGCTTCAAGTCCTTTTTCATTTTTATCAAAGCTCGAAAAATAAGGATAAAAGTGTGCTTTGTGTTCAAATCATTCTTGAAATAAATGTGCATGACTAATCTGCTCATCAATTGCAAACCTATTCAGAACAACATAAAATGGATTAAAAATACTTGTTTCATGATAAAAATTGAATAAAACCATAGTCACAACAATAAATATGATTTGCAAATAATAAAATGACTAATTAAAAGAGTTTTAATATTAATTTTTACCATTTGAAAGTTACCATTTTCATTTTGGAGCTCTGAACATGTTTTTTCCCCCGAACTTCAGTTGTTGATTGTGATCAATTATGTGGACGGTTTTCATCGTCGTTTAATCCAAGTTGGTTCCATAAACCCCCTCCTTCTTTCAGTATTCATTTCATTTCAAATTTTTATGGATTTGGGCCCTTTAAGGTAAATTACTTTTCAAAAGAGGGCAACGCACCCTTGAGCATCGAAAAATGCATTGGAATGCACTCAAAATGAAGCTGAGGTGCATATGCAACACACTGTCTATTGACCAAGACAACGTTGGGTGCAATTCAAATTTTTTATTCCTACATTGTACTTAATTTTTTCCTAATTTTTTGCATGAAAAGGAGTCTAATGAGTCTTATGGCTATGTTTCAGGGATTGATTGGACTCGAATGATAATTACTTGGAGAGAAAGAGAGAATGAAGAAAAAAACATGATTTCCTTAATGATCTGGGAACTGTAATAGCCCTCAAGGATTGTGGGCTATTAAAGTACTTTCGTTTATAAGGTATAAGGAAGCAAATGGAAATTTTGGAGTTCTGTGTTCGTGCATTAGATCCGGAAATTGAGGCATTTCAAATTAGGAATAAAGTGGTTCCAATTACAGTGGAGGAAATATATTTTCTGACAGGCTTATCAAGGAGAGGCTTACCCATTTCTCTCTCTCGGTCTGCTCTCAAAGGAGAGACAATGAGAGACTATATTTTGCAGCATTGCTATCTAGGTACAGAGCCTAGCAAGGATGGGAAAATAAACATCCATGAAGTTCGTGATTTTCCTTTGACAACCATCTTATTCACGATCGTAAACCTTGCTGGTACTGTTACACTACATGTAGAGAACAGATAATATATGCAGTATGCGCTAGAGTGCATGGAACCAACAGTTTTCAACTGGGCTGGACCTGTGCTCTCTCAATTGAAAGAACAACTGAGCAAGGAAAATGGAGGAAGGAAGAAAAAATTTAGTTATGGTTCAATCCTCATTTCTTTTGCCTTAGAATGGATTCCACTGATGCAACCTCGACATGTGACGCTGGGTGTGTCTAACCCTAGAGATTCAAGGATGAAGAGATTGGTAGAAATGATGGCTAGACATGTAGGCCAATCATCCATCATGTTCTCGACTGCATTCTTCGCCTGTTTCAGGTGACAAATTATCGCCATCGATGAGTATGCATATGCAGGCATCGAATTCCGAGGAGTTCCAGACTTAGCTTTACCAGAAGGCGCTCAATGGGGTGCAATCGGTAAGAATGTTTTGACCATGTTTTTTATTTTTCTAAGTTTTATACATGTTTTTGTATGTTGATGTTATGCCAAGACTAAACTAAATTTTTAATGTAATGCATATGTGGGTCGAGACCAACCAGTGGAGGAACCAGAGCATGGAGCGGATGAGCCAGCAGAGAGGGCTATTGGGAGAGAAGTCCTTCAGGATTTAGACATGGCTGAGACTCTTGTTGAGCTTCGATAACACATAGAGGGGTTGACCTTCGGGATTCCGGATTGCCTGATCAAAGAGTTACCCATGCGACTGCAGTGCCATACTATTGGCATTCCTAACCACTAGATGAGGTTACTATGTAGGATAGCTAGATTGATAGCACGTTACCATGAGCATCACCAGTTTACTTTTGACATGTTTCATAAATTTTGAGGTCAAATGGCCAATGTGTGTTGGGCACAAATTTTTGTAAAAACCTATAACTGTCTATCTATTTGATTTCAGTGTTTTCCTATGTTTATTGCGCAATCCTATTCAATTATGAGAATGTTTCTTTACATATGTTTCATATGTATATCTATAACATAATTCACTAAAGAATCAGTTAATGTGTTCAAGTTTCTGGAAATGTGTTGATATTGAGAAAAAGCAAAATTTATTTCCAAAATTTGGACTCTTAGGAACATACGATGTAGTGTTGGAATTCTAACAGTATAAACACTAGTAAGTTGTAATACCACAAGCTGTGAGTCTAACCTTATGATGATGCAGTTAATACCAAATGAAATGGCATCAAAGAGAAGTTCAATCAACGTTTTATACTCAGCGATATTATTTGTCGATCTACTAATACAAATCCCTTGAAAACTCACTAACTCACCATTCAGAGTGAAAATGGCCCATGCTGCAGAGGATAGATTCTACGTACTATGACTAGCACCATCAGCATACTCAACAAATGGTTCCAAAGATTCATACATCTGTGATGAAATGTAAAGCAGATTAATAATTTCAAGAAAACTCAAAAAACAAACTAAGATAGTAAATGAAAATCAACAGCATATATATACAATACAATACAAAAAATTACTACGCTCATGGTTAAGCATAGTAACGTTTTAGATACAACCCATTTCGGGGTTGTGCCAATGGAATTCCATCATAATCTACCAACTCGTAGGCACCCTTAGCAAGAAATATTTTGAAAGTATAGGGGCCATGACATAATGGCTCAAATTTCCCTATACCTATTACATCAGCTTCTTGATCATAAAGAAGGACCAAGTCGCCCTTTAAGAAAATGCGAGGCTGGACCTGCTTGTCGTATTGCGCCTTTATACATCTCTTATGCACTTTTTGGCCAATTGTGCTTCACGACACATTTCATCAAGATGGATGAGGTTAAAAATATGTACTTCTTCATCTAAGGTGTCAGGTAACAAGTTGATTGCGAGTTTTAATGACGGTATTTCAAATTGAATTGGCAATATAGCTTCAAGACCATACACCAATTGAAAATGGATGAATCCGGTTGTATTTATCACTAAGGTTCAGTACTCCCACAAGGCCGAGTACAAGATTAAATTCCAGTTTCGTTTATGAACTCCTATCATTCGTTGAAGAATTTGTTTTATAATTTTGTTAATCGTTTGAACTTGTCCATTTGATTGTGGATAATAAGGAGTAGAATTATCATGTGACAATCCTAACTCGCCATTCAATTCAGTCATCATGTGATTGAAAAAATGCTTACCATGATCTATGACTATTGCCTATGGGACCCCAAACTGTGTAATGACATGATTAAAGAAAAAAATGCAGTTATTTTTCCTATGTTTTTGAATGTAGGAATTTCTTCGGCCCACTTGGTAAAGTAGTCTACTGCAAAAATAATATAACCATGCCCCCCAGATGAATGAGGGTTACAGATCATGAAGTCAATGCCCCATTTCAAAAATTATCCCATCGATACAAGAAGATGGATTGGAACTTGCAGTTTGTGGATTTTACGATCAAATATCTAGCATGCATGACAACTTCTGGCCATAAGGATGTGGTCACAAAATATGGTAGGCCAAAAGTAACCGGCGCAAAGTATCTTCAGTGCGATAGAATATCTAGACAAATGTCCACCACAATGCCTAACATGACAATCATTTAAAACATTTTTGAACTCCTCATGAGTGAGGCACCTTCTTAAAAATGTATTGACACCATGATGATAAATTGTATCACCGACGATCAGATAATATTTGGCTTGGTATCGAATACGTCGCTAGAGCAAGAGGTATCAGGTCGAAAAGTCTGAGTCTGGAGATAAATGATAAAATCCCCATATCAAGGATCAGATGATCTGATCAGAAACAAAGACTCGTCAGGAATACATGGTTCTGATGTAGTAGCAGTACTATTAGAGGGAAGGTCACATAGAATCTCAACCAAAACTAAAGACCTCTTTGACTTAGATTTGATGAATTCCAAATCAAATTCCTGCAAAATGACAATCCATTTTGAAAAATTTCCCCCCAGCAATTGATGTGATAATATATAAGTCATGGGGTTGCAATATGAAATGAAAATGGTCTTCCGAAACAGGATATAGTGGTGAAATATTTGGACAGCTTGAATAGCCACCAAGGCAAGATTTTCTACGTACGAATACTTCACTTCTGTATCCTTGAGATTACGACTCAAATAATAGATCGTATGTTCTATCCCATTTTCTACTTGGACCAATACCATAGAAATGGTCGTATTAGCCGTGACGATATATAAGAAATAATCACTCTGATAATTGGGGGGATACATTAATGATGCCCTGACAAGAGTATCCTTGACAACATCAAAAGAAGCTTGTGCAACTTGGTCCCAATGGAAGGGAATCCCCTTTTTCAAGGGCCGAGTAAATCCTTTAGCCATTTTGGCATAGTTGGGTATGAAACTGATTAGGAAGTTAGCCTTTCCCTGAAGTTTCTGTAACTGAAGCAAATTTGATGGCAGAAGAAAATCAAGAATGGCTTGGACCTTCAATGGTTCTATTAGAATTCCTTCTTTTGAGACGACGAATCCAAGAAATCAACCAGAACCAACACAAAACACACATTTATGTGGATTGAGGAATATATTGTAGTGCTGGAAGCGTAAAAAGATAGCTCTCAAATGCATCAGGTGATCAATATTATTTCGTGAATGTGCGGGTAAATCATCTAGCTAAGGTTGAATGATGTGCTTGATGTCATTGAAAGCATAATCCTTTGCACTCTGAAAATTTTCCCCAACATTCCTTAAACCAAATGGAAGTTTCCAGTAAGCGACTGTGCCCTAGGGACAGATGAATGTTGTCTTTTATTGGTCCTCTAGGCAGATATTGATTTGATTGTAGCCAAAAAATTTATCCATGAACTAAAAACATTTGCATCCAGCACAATCGTCAATAATATGGTCGATAAAGGGAGTTTGATAGTTGTCTTTTGGACAAGCAAGATTAACATCCCAATAATCAACAAACACTCTAATGGTTCCTTTTTTTTCATAATAGGAGCGATGTTGGAAACCGACTCAGTTAGCAAAATAGTGTAAATGAAACCAGCACGCAAATTTTTTTCAACTTCTACTTTAATGGAAGCAGCCTTCTTCGAATGAATAGGACGAAGGTTTTGACGTGTCGGTTTGACATCAGGGTACATATTGATAGTGTGTTCAATGATACTGGTGTCAATACCTGGCATTTCCTCGTGAGACCATGCAAAGATATCTCAGAATTCACGAAAGGGAGAGCGATATGTTTCTATTTCTGATGGAGAACAAGAAACGCCAACATTAATATTTTCTACCATTCCAGGCTTGGTTTAAATATCGATAGAAATAGTTTCTTCAATATTTGATAAGTTTCACGCTGAATAGATTGCATTAATAGGAAAAGAATTCTAAAATAATGTTTTGATCAATGGGTGATATTGCTAACTAAGATTATCTTCTTCATAATCAGGAATATGGGAACGATGATAATATTCCCATGGTTATCCTTCTGACATCATGGTTCTAGAATATTCTCATTTTTCAAGAAATTTGAGGAAAAAGGATCAAATGGAGTACCATAATCTAATGAACGATCAACCCCAATGATCGGCAACAATGATTTCGGATTTGCCACCTAAGCCATATAGATTGATTGTTATGCCAACTCAATAGGGCTGGGCGACAGAAACTCATCCAATGTAACAACTTCAGAATCACTCGTACTCTTCCTTAAGCCAGATGGAGTGGAAGAGATAATGTAGCAGGTCTCTATACTTGCAATTTCTACTGACGTTATAGGCAGCAGTAATGCAAAGGTTCCCATGAGAGTGGAATCCTTTAAGATTCCTACACCAATATACTGAAGTGCGAGTTAGGGTGCGTGAACTAACGGAACACTTCTAGTTACCTGGGAACTGGAGGCAAAGAAGGATAGATGATTGATGACTGTGATAACACCTTTATGTGGAAAGGAAATCATTCTAAAATATGTAGAAGCAATTGCAGTCATAGAATATACCCATGGCCTTCTAAGTAAAATATTGTATTCAAGGGGTCCAACAATGACCTCAACTTCAACATTCACTGCTTTTTCCTCTAGCTCAACATGCAGGTTATTGATAATACCGCAAGGCTTATATGAACATTCATCGAAGGCTTTCAACATTTTTGGCGATTGAGATAAGTCCGGAGAGCCAAGTGACTTCAAACTGTTTAGAGACATAATACACGTAGATGCTCCATCATCAATAATAGTACGATGCACAAGGTGATTGAGAACATTTACTTGGATGGAGAATGCCAATTCTACTGGTAATTGCGGCACATAGCCCGTATGATTAAATACTATGAGATTAGAATCAGTCAAATTAATTCCACCAATTTCCGACAAAAAAGCCTGTTTCTGGGAGGGAAAATTTTTTAGCACCTCAAGCGCTGACATAGCTGAAGGATATTGAGCCAAATATTCAACTATATTATAATTTTGAGCAGCTCTAGCTCGAGGATTAAATGATGATTTATGAACGACTCTCTTTGCTGGCTTGATTTTAAATTCAGTAATAGCAGGTAGAGGTATTGATTCTGTAGACTGATTTGTGGTCGAGGTAGTAGGTTGATGAGTAACCTGACTACCGTAATCTTTATTACATGTTGACAAGAAAACATCTGTCAATGGCTTCGTGACAGATAACATAAGTACCTCGGAACTAGAAGCTATATTCATAGCAACCAAATTTGTGTTTGGATTAACACAGGTGAAGCATGTGAGGTCTTAACCATTTTTTAGACTTCATTGCAATCAGGACAATCCTGAACAAAGTGTTCCTCATTACAGATTATGCAAGGGTAACGAGGTTTCTGACTTCCAGATGATTGATCATATGATATTTCCTGCGGGGTAGAAGTTTGCTTTTTCTTTGATTTCCCTTTTTTATTTATTCTGGATTACTTGTCACTTTTTCCCTTGTCAGATGAGATGGCATGGATTTCAGAAGAAGGCGCATGATCAGATGCAGTAGAGTGATGTGTGCTAGCAGTATCAATCATACCATCTCCAGCATGACAGTCCTTTGATGGAGGAGGAACAGTAAAATTAAATCGTGGCGCAATGGGAATTTTCGCATAGAGCATGCCAGACTAAGTATAAATCAATTCTAAATATTGGACACGAGCAATGATCTGCTCTTTAGTGATGACACCACCCTTAGCCACATCCTCAGTTATAGATGGTAACAGGGACTTAATGAACCACTTAGCAAGGAGCTAATCAGGAACAAATGTCTTAACCATTATACGACAACGACGCCACTCATGAATATGATCAGAAATGTGAGTATCATTAGTCTATTTAAAATTAGTCAAGATTTATGTTCCAGTTTTATATCATATGGGTAACTAGAAATGGGTCAAAAATACAGTAGCTAGGGTAGTGAAATTATCAAAATAATTTGTTGGTAACTTAATGTACCATTTTGTGGCCGGACCAGTGAGCGTACACTGGAAAAGACATAGTCGAACATAGTCATCATTTAAGGAGTTAGATGAACACCACAAATTATAAGTCATAACATGAGTCAACGAGTCTTCCCCAGGGTTTCCATTGAACTTAGGAATATCTGACGGTATTTTATCAGGTATCACCGACCACCAACGAGCATAGTTGATTGTATCATTGGTGAACCGGTTTAAACCTAGTAACTCTAAAGTTGCAACAGAGGGAAACTGTCGATTGAGGTCGGGTTGAGCATAACCAGGGTATGATGGAATTGCTTGGGCAATAGGCCTTTGAGCACCAGTATAAGGAATCTATTGTTGGTAACACAAATAGGGGTTTTTTTGATAAGTGAACACTTGACGATCTATTGAACAAAACCTAGGTACGGTACTTGTTGAAATGAAGGTTGTGGCATTTGCACTTGTGGCTACCAAGCGGTCTGTCCACTAATGTTATAACCCAAATTAGGATAACTTGGATTCGGTCGAGGATAGGTATAACCTGGTTGTGGCTATGACATCCCATAATATGGTAATCCATCTTGTGAATAAATGATTCTGAATACAGGTGGTTGTTGTAAACCATCCGAAGGAGTTGGAGTCTGAGGGCCCATTACTTGATAGTATTAGGTTGAAGGACCCACCTGAGACAGTTTAGGAACAATAGTTTGAGCCTGTAATAGGGCTAAATATGTACTAACAAGTGGATTTGATGTGGGTGCAACATTTTGAACCGGTTGATACGAGTGTACAAGTTTTTGTGGTTGGATAGGCAGAGTGGGCTACCCTTGACAAACATTCATTTGGGCATTAAGATGACCAAGTAACGATGGAGTACTATCGAAGTGGGTGACCATAGGTTGCCCCCAGCATGAGGAGCATAATAAGACAGAAAATATTGTTCTCCAAATGCAGGGAGTCTAGTTGAGATTTTACTGGATGGAATATACCCAAATGGACCAGCTTGATATTGCCCTGATGATGTGTATATAGGATCTAGCAGTTCATTACTCACTATATATTTACCAGTTAGAATACCAAACGATGACATTGGTGAATTCCATGGGTTTGAGGATGCACCAAAGAAGGTTCCAAATAAATATTGGTAACCAGGTGGGACGGAAGGGCCACCATATAAATGTGACTCTGGTGAAGTCGTGAACATCGACGAGGTAGCAAGAGCAAGTTCTGTTGTGATTGGAACAAATGGTCCAGCCGAAGATGTTTTCTTAGACATGGTTTTTCGACCAAATGTATACCCTATTATATCTACGATAATTCTAATAGACACAGGATCAACAAAAGAAGAGGCAGGTGATTGAGGAAGAGACTTGTACAGGTAAAGCTCTGCCCCGAAATGAGTTGGAGTTAAAGGTGTTTCATCTTGTGGTATTTCTTCAATTGAAATTAAACTAGGTGGAAGGATTTCCCCGTCAGGCCCAAAGTATATTTTAGGAGGTTGACTGCATGATATGGGAGACTTAATGGCTACAATAGATTGTGGGGTGACTGATACTGGAACAACTTCCGGTCTTTCGACTTCTGGATGTAGATGTTATGGAAAAAAATAGATAGGATCTAGATCAACTTCCAGTTGAACAACGTCGAGTTCAAGAGGTATGGTCTCACTGATTGGATGGATTGTGACCACGTGTAGCTATGAGGACTCTTTCTCGACAATAGTAGATGAAAAAGGATTTGTATAAACAACTTGTGCTTACTCTAGTATATGTGAATATGATGCTTCACTAGAGTTACTGATGGTACTGGTTTTGTTAAAGCAATGATGCCTTCGCCGACCAGAAGTGGCTTCTGGTGGTAAAGGTGGTTTCAATGATAGTATACGTGAATGAAGGGAAAAGGGATGTTCTTCTTCCATGGTGACTGATTTATTTTATGACCCAAAAAAATAAACAAAATAAAAGGGTAATTCTAGGAAAATTTTTTACCAAGGAACTGTGAACTGTAGAATACCTCTTGGTGAACCAAGAAGTATGGGCAGGCAATATCCCCGAATGTTGTGTTCATTGTATCAAAATTTACAAGATGGCTGAATCGGTTCACTATGGATGGATAGAAACCTAAATTTTTCCTCCAAAATATACCCGAAGGTACATGGAAGCCCAAGTCCGTATTAGCGTTGTCTAATGTGAAACCGCACAGTGAGAGCACCCCTTTAAACTTTTCGTACTATAACACCACCCGATATATTTGAAGGTACATGGATGAGCCACGATATACTTATGTACATGGAGTGAGGTATCACACTCGGAATGTGTCACAGACAATTAATGACAGCTGCTATGTTTAACGATGCTGGAACATGTCTGTATCCTAGACCTTATAAATGTTATCATTATTGTTCCAATGCTTTTTTAGGTAAATTAATGTAAATTTTAAGTTTATCTTGCTTATCAATTTTCATTTCAAGGTTCACCGCGATGATGTGATGGAAATTCCAAAAATGAAAACTAAAATGATAAGAAAAATTTTCAATTTTAGCTTTTTCACTAAAAATCCTAGCTACAAAGGGAAAGAGGAATCATTTTTTAGAGCAAACAACAAAGAGCACAAACTAATATGCAGCTTTCCTAACTTGTTCCTATGCAAAACACACAATTCACTATATGCAAATGCAATTTTTTCTTTTCAGTCCCCTTAATGTGAATGAAAAAAGGAAACTATATGCATCAAATGAACAAAAAACATATGCTTTCTTCTTTGAGAAAAAATGATTTGATAACAATTTCTCTTTTAGTAAAAACGAAGAATGGAACTACAATTTTTCCTACAGGAAACGAAGAATTTCAAGAAAATTTCCTTTACAAAAACAAATGGATCTAATGCAGCAATAAAATACTATGAATTTGATTTTTCAATATTAAAGAAAAGCACTTAAAGAGACATTGAACAAACTTACTTTTAAAAGGAGAAAGAATTAGGTAAATTCACTGGTCTCTATGAGGTATCAGACAATTGAAAACATAGCAAACAAATGGTTGAGTATCATGGCAATGAAAAATTCAAAGGGAATTTGGTTCGCTAAGGGGGAAATGTAGTGTCTAAGGGGAGATAGTGTGTTGCAATGCACCCCTGAGTGGGAGACAGTGCACTATGTCTTGACCAACAGTGTGTTGGGCACAGGAGAGATTCAAAATTCAAGCTACTGATCACACCTTTAATGCAATTATTCGATTCAAAATTCTAATAATTGACAGTGGATGCTACTGGGTGGATAAGATGAGGAAAAAACACCAAGGATTAAAGGAAAATCCCCAACGGAGTCACCAATTTGTTATATGGAATTATGAATTATGGATAAGTCAAATCCGCTAAATGTGGTGCTATGCATTTAGAACAACAGATCAAAGACTTTGTAGACACTTTCTTCAAGAGTAAATAGACACACAGAAAGATAAAGTAACCTACTTGTGATCCAAGCACTTCATATTCTCCTTCTGTCACTTTTGATGTTGCTTCCAATCCAACTTAGATCGCCAGACTAGTTCCTGCAAGTATAAATACTAAACAACAAAGAGATTTCAATATAAATATGCCTATTTATATTAATCAATAAAATCGATTGAACATGAAACATATATATCAGTTAAGAATCCATCATATGAGAAATAGAAACATAAACAAATGCATATATGGGAAAATGAACATCAATATTTATTAATGAGTAGAAGGGGGACGTTACAACCAATAATCGATTTGATGTAACCAACTTTTGCGTCATCCTAGCCTCATCACAATCAAGATCTCACCAGCATCATATCACTTCTATGACTCTCTCAATTGAGAATCCAACAACATTTCTTTACCAAATTTCTTCCTTTTCTAGCACTAGGATCTGTGCTCAATTTATAGGGCAACTGAAGGTCATTTCTCAATCAATGACTTTATAATAATAGGTAAGACATGTTCCCAAGCTCAGAGTGTTAAATGGACACATGTGTTTGAATTTTGACACATATGGACTCTTCTAGAAGCCACTGGCCATGTGGAGATTCCGGAACAATGAGAATTTCGCTCCCATTTGACCAGCGCACTCTTGAATGTTGGGAAGTGTATTGCAAAGCACCCTTGAATGGAGGTAACTGCATATGAAACACATTTAATCCCTTGAGAGGTAGCGTTGGTGAGCTCATAAGTGATATAACATATACTTCAAACCTTGTAAACCTTGCAATAGAAGTCATGAATGATTTGTTCTTGTCTTAGGGCGTGTGGCAACTGAAATGATAGGGGATGATAGACCCTATTTCATTGGTCCTGGGGATGATGTCCAGTTTTACCAGGTCATGGGGGATGATGCCTAAATTGACCTATAACACTGACCATTATTTAGTGTATCATTAGTCACAATTTGTGTGTTTTTCATATGTATTTTTTATAATTTGTTTCAAAACATATTTTCCTATATATAACATATAAAAATTAGAAACAAGCCACAACAGAAACAATGCATATTAGGTCTCTCTACTTGATTCCATTTACCCTCCCCCCTTAATCTGGAGTTCTTTATCCCAGGTCCTCTTTTGAGGTTGCATCCTGTGGTAGAATAAGTATTTCCTTCTTTACAAACATATAAAATCTCTTCATTGGAATGTGATGCTTGCTTCTTCTTTTTGAAGGATTTTTCTCTTTTTGCAACCTTCTTAACTAGAGATTCAAATTTCATGTTTTTTGTTTGGCCACTTTCTTTCAAAGATTCTAGATATTGAGAGTAGGTAGGATAGAGGACCTTAACGAAGGCTATGACATGCATATTTATCTTAAATTTTGTGGCATCTATTTCATGGATGATAGCTTTTATTTTTTAGGCTAGTTCCATGGGGTATTCATCTTTTATTTCAAGTTTAAAAATCTTCACATGTAGTTGTATGAGTTAAAATTTTCAATGATAATCATGCACATCTTTTAATTTTTTAACTGCGTGATATGAATCAAGAAACTAAGACAATTTGTCTACTTACCTCCTCGCTTACTATAGAATTGATCAGTGAAAAACATTTTGTGTCCTTTCTCTTCCATATAGAAAGTTTTTTGGGACATGTAGCCTTGGTTGGTCCTACCTCCTTCAAATTAACTTATGATCATGATTCATTGTCAAATTTTTTAGTGTCTTATACTTCACAAAATTCATCCCATAGGTCATTCAAAATGAGTGTGCTTGTTATCTTTCTGAGCAACTATGCATATTTTTTCTTCTAAGTTAAAACTAAGCTAAGAATGGAATTTAGTGAACGAGTTATGCATCCAACATTCCTTAAAAAACATTGAAAAAACTCTTGATTATGTCGAACATAACCTTGAAAATTGTCCAATGATGAGGGAGTAAGTTTAGAATACATGGAATATATATGATCATCATGTTATTTCGTAATGGGGTCAACATGTACATTAGAAAATTGATATATTGTGCATAGACATGGGATATATTCCCTAATATTTTCATCGTCAACCATATATTTAGTAAAATAACCCCCATCCATCATCAAACTCATATTGCAAGAATAGACCATTTGAGTGACACAAAATAGTGGCTCACATACCAAGTTGCATCAAATAACAATCCCCCTCAATGGTATCATAATCCAGTCTATATAGTATATAACCCGAAGAAAATGTATCACGACTTAATAATGCATGTCAATGTCATACCAAAACTAAATTGTGGTGTGAATTTTTCATTTGGGAGGGTGTCGTGTCCACATGAATGTAATAAATGACCCTTCGATGGTTCTAGTTCTTTCAGTAGGGATGAAATTTTTTTGTCCTAATGAATAGTAAATAAGAAAGTATAAGTAGTCGATGATATGAATACAGGGATAGGAATACCATAAATGAAGGATTCAATTAATCCAATTCATTGAACTCTATTCTTCTTCCACATGTCAGTTTCATTTCTTCAACACCAAGTTCTCGACCATCCCAGGATTTTTCTTGTTCTACAAGAGGGATGAGTTTGTAACATTTGATAAAGAAAAATATCACTCGATTTGACAATATTTTCTATCTGATGAAAATGATAAATAAATAGGATGTAGAATTAAAACACAACCCTTACACAAGAGTATTCAAATGGATACAATGCAGAGGTATGGAGGACACACGAATATTATGGTTATGTTACATAACTTCCAACATGCAAAGAGAATAAATGTTGGTGGAAAAGTATGCAAGAGGAGTGTGGAAGTTGGCTTGAACAGAGGATCACTTAGCTTTAATACCATTTTAGACTAAGTATCACCAAAAAATTCTAATGTAATATTTATGAATGAGAGGCACACATTTATTACAAAGGAGAAACAATTTTTCTTCACCTTCTATGTGGGTTGTTGGTTCTCCAAATGACTTTTTGGTTTCATATTTTTATAATTCACCATAGTATCATAGGATTAGGTTTCTAAAAACCAATTCCCGCTTTCCTATAATTTTTTAAAATGTGACAAAGATAATATCCCAAACCTATCATGCATGCCCATAAATTAGACTTGATTTATTCTCAAGTAGGTACTCTTTATGAGGTCATTCCTAACAATACTTAGTAATTGACTATTCCAAGGAATCATAAGTGCAAAACCCATGTCGATGGTGTAGTGGGGTTTTTATCCTCAAGAAACCTCACTTATGGGCCAAACGAATATATATTATAGTTCCCTAGTCACTAATCCTTCCTCTAAAACTCCTACTTCTATTGTTTGAACTTTCGAGGTCAACTTTTTCCAATACACATATGCAAACAACCATTGGCTAGTAGGAGGTAAGAAGAAAAAGGAAAAGTCTAAAAAACCTTCTAATCATGAATAAGGAGCATCCCAAATGCAAGATATTGTTGGGGGTGGAAGAAAAGTGAAGAATAAAAACCATTTTCGCTGCAATATTTTTTGGGAAGATAATCTCACTCATGAGTGCCCATCGATGGATGAGATCCATCGTTACTTCTTACAACAAATTTTTGCTCACCAACTTGGTATTTTGATGACTCCTTTTCAGGCCTAACACTAGCATATGGTTTCTAACACTCCATCACATTAGCAAGGAGGGAGTGGGGGGAATTTTCTAACAATTCCTCATCATCCATACAAGATATCTTTATGGTATAACAACCATTTAATGCCACAACCAAGGCATAAAATTATGAGAATCCTAAGTACTTCTACCCTAGAGCCCGTGAATCCACCTCCACCCAATGGTATTCTTCATTTTGATAATTCATAATTGAACATTGTTCCACAACCTTCTAAAAGTGCACTTTGAATGAATACACATAACCCCAATGTGTGGGCCCCTCACAACCATAGTACTGTCGAGGATCTGGACCAAGCTACTACTGCTATGTCTTCACTTGAAATACTGCAAAGTTTCTGAATGAAATGCATGTCACTATTAACTGTTATTAGTGTAGTGGATCCCTCAAATTTTAAAATCATGAACTTCAATCCATCTTCATGGAAACCTCATCCTCCACATCATCAGGCCTTCCAGATAACGATCCACATCTTTGGAAAACATGGTCATCATATATTCTTGGACAACGGGGCATCCACATTTATTATTCCAACGAAGTGTTGGAAATATCTTGGTTCCCCAACTTTATCTCTACCTAGATAAATGTTAAAGGCTATTTATGGGCATACCTTGTAGCCTAAATGGGTTTTCTTCACTTTGATTATCAATCATGGGAGGAAAATTATCTTAGTTGAAGTTGAGGTTATTGATGCACCATTATACTATAACCTCCTCCTCGATTGAATTTTATTTTATGCTATGACTTATATTGTGTCACCAATCTTCTATGTTATGATGTTTCTCCCATTAGGGTACAATAATCTCTATGAAATAATTGACCTTTCCAAGCGTGACTTGTGTTTCAACGATAGTCATTTGAATCCCTTTGTAGGAAATTACATTTCTACTGTTGAAAGAATTGGAGTGGGGATGTTCAAATACTCTTAATTAATGGGAACCTTCCCCCTTGCTCCACTTGATTAATGTCCATATTCGTCTACCATTAACATGATCTATTTTATTCCTTATGAATCCCTTGGACCTCTTGATCCTTAGGCAGTGCCTATAGAAGGAAAATCTCATGGAGGAATAATTTTACCTATTATGGAAGTAATCATCTCTTTAGTGGTCCCATCACATCTCGATGACCCTAGTAAAAAACTCCATCTTAATATGTAATGTGATCATATTACTCTACCCAAATGGTCCACCACTCCATTAGTTTTGCATGACTCCCTTGATATTGAGTTGTCTTCAGATAAGGCCATCTTGGAGGTGATGGATTCACAAGATTAGATCAATCAGAATGTGCCTCATGATGCCTCTAATCTTCCATAACTGGAAATAATGGTTCTCGACAATCAAAGCCTTGAATTAGGGTAGGATACATGTATTTAGCCATCCAACAAAGTACCACCCTTAGGACGAGTCATGTCTAGGATTTCTAGCGCTAAAATTTCCATGGAATTATCCACTCTTGACTTCCCCATAGATGAATGGCTTATACCTTATTTTTTTCTTAACTTATCTTCACTAAGGAGTTGTTTTATTTCATGAGACCATTCACCATTTATGTTCTTGGATTGTTCCTAATTTCTATGGTTCTCAACTCTTTCTAGAATCATCAGCCTTTAGGAATGTGGAAATTCAATTGGATGTGGCATGGCCCCATCATAGTGCACCATATGATGCCAACAACTACACATGAGTTCATACATGTTAATTGGAATCCTCTGCATGTGCCTAATAATGGGAACTACATTGTATAACCCATTAGACTATGTCATGATTTATATGTATGTATATGATACATCATCAAAACCCAAAAACAATATAAAGACATAATAAAAAAACACATTTCATGTTTTCTCCAAGTATAAAGTCGAAATGACATATAGCATTCGGATTCACCAATATTTTCATTGCATTATTTACCTTTTCCATAACATTTCACCATGCCTTAGGGCCCACCCCCTCGATGTTGTGACATTAACCATGAATTTTTGTATGTCATAACTTTTATGGTAGATGATACCCTTCATGGTTGCCTTATAATAACACTTGATTTTCATTTTGGTGTTGTGAAACCAGCTCCAAAAATAGAAGAAAAGAGATATCAACGCCTTAGAAATAGGCCACTTCGAGGGGGAAACCTCCAATACATTACATGAATGAAAAATTCTTGGATGATACAAATTACAAAACCTCCTTTCTATATATAGGAATCCATGGGGCCACAATGTAATCCTAGTGGGGCCCAATGTAATCCTAGTCGACCTAACAATAATAATTTAAGGGAACAATAATAACAATATGGGGGTTACAGGGGTACAATAATAACAATAATTGCGTTATAGTAACAACAATAAGGGACTATACTAGTAATATAGGGACCTAACATGCCCCTCTCCTTCAAAAAAATGTTGTCCTCAAAGCTTGAGTAGCTCTAGGTGCTTCTGTATAAAATTCTCATCCTCCCATTTAGAAGCTTTAGTGGGTAAGTTCTTCCACTTGATGGGATACTCTGAAATTGATCGATTCCTTAGCTATTGAGTTCTTATTTCCGTGACCTCTTCAAGTTCCAATATGATTTTTCCTTCCTCATCATGTTCTGGAAATATTGTTTGAACTGGAAAATTTTCACCTATAACCTTCTTTAAGCATGAAACATGGAAAATTGGATGCACTCGTGAAGAAGTAGGAAGCTCCAATTTGTATGCCATAGTACCAATCTTTTGCAACACCTTGTAAGGACCATAGTACTTTGGAAATAATTTATTATCCTTCTTAGCTTGCTTGAGGGACATTTTTTTGTATGGTTGTACCCGTAAAAATACCCAGTCTCCTACATCAAAACTTATCTCACTACGATGTTGATCTGCTTATTGTTTCATTCGATTTCGTGCCAAATTCAGGTTATCCTTTGAGAGTTTGAGAACTTCTTGTTGATACTCGATGTCATCCTCCACTGCTTGAACCTTTGAATTTTCTCTTAAAGATGATGTGATGGATCGTGGATGATATCCATAAAGTGCCATAAATGGGGTAATTTTTTCTACAGTATGGAAGGAAGTGTTATACCACCATTCAGTGAGAGGTAACCACTTGACCCATTGTGTTTGTTTATCAGATACAAAACAATGAAGATATCCTTCCAAACATTTATTCACTATCTTAGTTTGACCATCGGATTGAGGATGATAAGATGAGCTATGAGCTAATTGAGTACCCAAACAAGACAATAACTCCATCCAAAAATTTCCAGTAAAAATGGGATCTCTGTCGCTCACAATAACCCTTGGGTTCCCATGTAGCTTTTCAATTGTGTCCATAAATGTAGTAGCAACTATACTTTCTTTAAATGGATGAGATGATGCACAAAAGTGTGCATACTTGGTAAGTCTATCGACTACCACCATGATGACACTCTTTCCTTCAGACTTAGGTAAACCTGTCATAAAATCCATTGAAATCTCCTCCCAACGTTGACTTGGAATGGATAAAGGTTGTAGAAGACTCGGCGTCATAATTTTCTCAACTTTATTTTGCTGGCAAACCAAACATTTCACCACAAAATTTTGAATATGAGATTTAAGTCCATTCCAAAAAAATTCTTTCTTCACCCTGTGGTAAGTTTGTAAAAATCCTAAGTGTCCTTCTAAAGGAGAAGTGTGCAATTCAAAAAGAATATTTTTTTTTAGTTGGGAATTCTTACAAAGATATAAGCGATCTTTGTACCATAAGGAATCATTTTTCCAGCTAAATGTATCAGATTTACTAGGATCTTACTGCAACTTTTGAATGATTGTCCACACTTCTTCATCCTTCTTCCATTCATCTCTTGCTTTGGTTATCCAATCTGGTTGGATAATAGAAATGTCACAAAGCAATGCTTCCACCTCTTCATTCTTTCTTGAGAGTGCATTTGCAACAACATTTAGCTTCCCTTTTTTGTAGATTATTTCAAAGTCATAACCCAACATCTTTGTGACCCATTTTTGCTACTCTTCTGAAGATAGTCTTTGTTCCAAAAAGTGTTTAAGACTATCATGATCAGTTTTACCTTGAAGTGTCTTCCCATTAGGTAAGTTCACCATTTCTTTAGTGCATGCAGTATTGCTAACATTTCCTTCTCATAAATAGGTTTCTGTAAATACTTTCCTTTGATTGGACGACTTTCAAAAGCAATGGGTCTTCCTTCCTGCATCAAAACTGCACCAATTCCATTTCTTGAGGCATCACATTCAACAATAAAGGTTTTTGTGAAGTCTGGCGTAGCTAAGACCGGTGCTAGGCACATTGCCTCTTTAAGATGTTCAAAGGCCTTAGTTGCTTTAGGAGTCCATGAAAATGCATCTTTCTTCAATAATGTTGTTAGAGGTGCTGCTATTCTCCCATAATTCTTAACAAACTTGTGATAATACCCTGTTAACCAAAGAAATCCTCGCAACTGCTTTATGGTTGTGGGGACTTTCCATTCCTTAATGGCTTTAATTTTGTTAGGGTCTACTTTAACACCCTCGTGAGATACAATATGACCCAGATATTCCACCTCTTGTACTCCAAAGAAACATTTGGATGTTTTGCATATAATTGTTTCTCCTGCAATAGTTTGAGCACCCTGTCAACATGTTGAACATGATCCTTCCAAGACCTGCTGTAGATTAGTATATCACCAAAAAATACTAGCACAAATTTTCTAAGGAAGGGTTTGAAAATGGAATTCATCAACCCTTGAAATGTAGAAGGTGCATTGGTAAGGCCAAAAGGCATGACCAAAAATTCATAATGACCCTCATCGGTTAGAAATGCTATTTTCAGAATATCTCTAGTCTTCATTCTAATTTGATGATATCCTGAACGAATATCCAACTTGGTAAAATAAATTTCTCCATTTAATTCATCCAATAATTCATCAATCACAGGAATGGGAAATTTATCTTTAATTGTGAGCTTATTGAGCTCCCTATAATCCGAACATATGTGCCATGATCCATCCTTCTTGAGTCCCAATACTATAGGAGCAGAGAAAGAACTTTGACTAGGTTGAATTATACCCACCTCTAACATTTCTGCAATCATAAGTTCAATTTCGCTCTTTTGGACATAAAGATATCTATGAGGCCTAATGTTTAGAGGAACACTTCCTGGAATAAAATGAATAGCATGATCATGATCATGAATAGGTGGGAGCCCTTTGGGAGTTTTAAACACCTTGGAATGATTGTCCAAGACTTTTTGGAGATCTACAGAAATAGATGATTTTGATGTTGGAACCTCTAGTGAGCATAATTGTGCAATTACGCCTCGTTTTTCTTTCTTTATAAGATTTGTCATGACATTAGAGCTTATTATATTTCTCGGCTTCCCCGCAATACCCCATAATTCGACTTCCTTTCCTTCTGAAAAAAAATTCAAGAAAAGTTCTTGAAAATTAAAAGCTACCATCCCCAAAAATTGTAACCATTGTACTCCTAGTACAACATCAACACCTCCCATAGGAATGGAAAGCATTGGACTATTGAATACATATTCCCCCATGGTTATCTTGATATTATGGCATTTTCCAGAGCAATTTATAGTTCCTCCATTTGCAACCATCACTTGACATTCTAGTGCTGGGTATAGGAACCAATTCAATTCCTTGGCTACATTATAATGAATAAAATTATGGGTGCTACCTAAATCAATCAACATTATTACCCTTTTCTTCTTGATATGTCCTTTTATCTTGAGAGTTTGAGGAGTGGTAATTCCCGCCAATGCATTACATGATATGGTCGGACTCATTTCTTCCTCTTCTAGGGTTGGTTCCTGGTGTATATCCTCTTCTTCTTCATTTTCTTCTTCCTCTTCATAATCTATGTAAAATAATTTCTTCTCAGCACACTTATGACCTATAGTGTATTTGCTATCACAACTGTGGCAAATCCCTTTTGCTATTTTTTCTTCCAATTATTGTGGTGTCAACCTTGTGGGTTGTGAAAATCTAGGAGTAGCAACACTCCCATCTTTATAGAAGTGAGTGGTAGGCTTCCTTGTCGCCATAATTTTACATTCAATTTTTCTTGCTAACCTGAATGCCTTCTCCAATGAATCAGGTTCCAAAATGCGAACTTCATGTTGGATGTTATCCTTTAAATTACCTATGAAGAGATCAATCCTGTGTTCCTCTGAAATATCAGTTACCCTTATATTCAATTTTTGGAAGTCCTCAATGTGATCCCCCACTGAACACTTTTGTTTGAGATTTATCAATTGGCTATAGAAAGTGTTGCTCTTTGTATCCTAATAATGTGCTATCATTTCCTCCGTAAAAATTGACCAAGTGAAAATTCTTTTACGGGAGCAAAGCCATCGATACCATACAAATTTATTTTGTTCTAAATGTAAAGTTGCAATGCGTACCTTTTGTGTTTTTTGCACATTATTGAGATCAAAATATTGCTCCATCTGTAGTATCCATGTTACAGGATCCTTTCCATCAAACTTCCTCATATCCATTTTTGGAATATGGTGGTTCTTTCCTCAAACATTAGAGTTCATGAAATCATGATTAACATTTATTTTTTTCTCATCATGAGTTTCCTCTACCATCTTTTCACCATTAGGAAACATTTCTTGTATCAACTTTGTCAAACCTTCCATGTCTGCTTTTAGATCATTCTTCATGTTTTCCATCTTAGCTTTGATGTCATCCATCTTAGATTCCATGCCATCCATCTTAGCTTCAATGTCATTCTTCAAACCATCCATCTTAGTTTCCATGCCTTTCTTCAAAACTTCCATGTCATTTTTTTTGCTCTTTGCGAGAGCGAAATTTGCTGTACTTGCTCTTGTAATTTTGATATGTCCTGTTGTCGTTCTTCATCTTCATGAGTCATAGTAGAGCCTTCTAAAGGCTTAATGGCTATTGAATTATTTTTAGGGGCCATTTGAGAATCCAATATTGATATCTATTCTATAATATGCCCTTGGAATAAATTCAACTTGATTCTTCAAACAAGACTTATGCAATTCAGAAAAAAAAAAAAAAAAAATACACACCTTTTACTTGATTTTGAGGAGCTTGATATTGAAATTGACTTATCTATATACTGGAAGTTCCTCAATATCTGAAATTTGGCACTGTAGTAGTCATATGAAGCTTCTTCCAAATGCCACAGGTCTGAATTGATTTGGATTCTTCAAGGCAAATTTATGTCCAATCTCCCACAATGACCTAATTATGGACTGGTTCGGTAGAGCGAACTTGTACGACTTTCCACGTGTCATTGTTTGCTCCTTTGGCTCTGAAATTTATAGTAAAGAAACTATAGACTGTTTCATTCAAGTCACCTTTTATAGAATTCCAATCCGATTCTCAGAGAGAGAGTTATGAAGCTTTTCCCACAATCACCTCTTTGAGATGAAATTCGGGAGCCTGAAAAAGACCTAACTTCCACAGATCATATCTCCAAAACTATTGTGAACCAAGCTCTAAAATTTTGTGACGATGTGCCTCCAGATTTTAGCTTCGCCCTAAAAGTGTTAGCTTCTAAACCTTCATAGAAAAAAAGTTATAGCTAAAATTTCGCGATGACCTTTTTACGTGAAATTCAGGAGCCTGCACAAAGACATGACTTCCACAGATCATATCTCTAAAAATTTTGCGAACCAAGCTCTAAAATTTTACGACGATGTTCCTCAGGAGTTTTTCTTCGCACTCTAAAAATTTAAGCTTCTGAACCTTCGTAGAAAAAAGTTTATAGTGAAAATTCCATGACGACCTGTTTGGAGCAATGAAACCCTAGAATCCAAAGCTGTGATACCAAATGTTGTGAAACCAGCTCCAAAAATAGAAGAAAAGAGATATCAACACCTTAGAAACAAGCCACTTCGAGGGGGAAACCTCCAATACATTACATGAATGAACAATTCTTGGATGATACAAATTACAAAACCTCCTTTCTATATATAGGAGTCCATGGGGCCACAATGTAATCCTAGTGGGGCCCAATGTAATCCTAGCCAACCTAACAATAATAATTTAAGGGAACAATAATAACAATATGGGGGTTACAAGGGTACAATAATAACAATAAGTGGGTTACAATAACAACAATAAGGGACTATACTAGTAATATAGGGACCTAGCATTTGGTGCCCTTGTTATGTTCATTTATAGGTTCAAGGATCGTCTTTAGTACCTATAATGAAATCATAATTGAGCCTAAAGCCTTTTTTTGTCTCTTATCTCTAGTCAATATTACCCTATAGGGGGCCCCCGTTATTTTATTTTTTTCTTCTTGGTCACTTATGCTCATGCTCTTTAATGTATTGATAAATGTTTTCATAATGATGTTTTCCTTCATTCATCTTGAAAATGTTGCAGCTATGCTTGACCTTTTTTCCTTTGCTATATACTTTCCTCCATCTTGCAACCCATTTCACCTGTTCAGAGAGACCATTGTAGTGATTTTATATGCATTGCTATAAAAATTTCCACTACCTCCTTGTTTACATAAGTTGAATTTATCAACCTCAGAAAAATACATTTACCACTATACAAATCGTCTCTCTAGAATGAGATTTCTTTGGTATTCTTTTCATGGTCATTAAAAATTGAAAATCTTGAGCTCCTTTTTCTACCTTTTCATTCTTGTTAAACCTACTTGAAAATGTCAAGTTCTTTCATTTTTTCCTACTCGTTATTCAAGATGAAAGTTGACAAGAAATCTATTTTCCATTTTTAGGCTCCTTAAACGATGAGAAGGGAACGAGTGTACTTTTATCTCTTTTTAAGCCTTGTTATAAAGCTCACAAAAATTGACACTATTCCAAGTATTCTTTTATCTATTTTTCAGGCTCATTAAAACTAAATGAAAAAGGCACGTAACAAGATTATTTGTATTCTCTTTCATGTTCAATAAACTATGAATGGGATCCACTATACGGAAAGGGAAGGGGGGATTTTTGTTTATTATGTTATATCATGGTAGTTGTATTTTTCCATTGAACATGGCACTTGTTTGAGACATTCTCTTATAATTGGTATTTTAGAGGCTTTGTTGTCACACCATCAACTTTATTTGAGTCACTATCTTATTGGGTTAGTATCTCACCCAATTGGTTACCCTTATAGTATATGTGATTTGGTGATGCCTCCTGTTAGCCACCTATATTTTTCCATTATATCAGCTGGTGGCTAAATATTCTTTGCAGCCTTCAAGAAACAAATTCAATCCTAAAGTTGTTGGTGCTTGAAGTCTTTGGGTGAAATTATAAACTGCTGATTAGATCTTCATACGTTTCCTTCTCCCAGCCTCTGATATTCCACGAAAATCCAAGTCAGATACTGCTGCATCCTTTTTCCTTTACCCTCCCTTGCTTCCATCTTACCGCCATTCTCCAATTTCCTTCATTTTCTTAAAAACCCCACAAAACTATATGTTATTCCCTATCCCTTCATTAATCTCCTTTCCTAAGGTTAAAAACCTATTTTTTAACCTTATCGGAATTATATTTCCTTTTGAAATTCTTTGGAAAACCATAGAAAACACATGTTTCTATGCGTTAGGCTTAGACCCCTCAGGCTAAGCCCCTGCCTTTTCTTCCTCCATATGCCCCGACGCCAGAACCACGTGCTAAGTCAGACAGGCGCTTAACTCTTGAAATTTATTTTCTGCCCGAAAAACATTGAAAAACCTTCGTAAAACACAAAAATCGGGTTTAGTTTATTTTTCGTAAAGTTTTCCGCCAAAGAAATTATGTTAAAACTCGACCGTCGATCTGCCCCACAGATCAACGGTGCGGAGTATCCCTCACCTGGTGGACCCCCTTTCCATGCTGTTTCCCGTTCCCGTGGGTTTCATCCCGCACCGCTTTTCGCGTCAAAGTGGTTTTCTCCCGTCGGCCAGCGATTCCACACGCTGGCCGACACGTGTCCTTCGCCCCATTCCAAAACCGCCGCGCTATCACATCGCCCTCTCATTATCTTTCGGACCATGGCCCCGCAGCGGGATTCACCTCCACCGTCGGATTTGGGCCCTCCCATCTGACGGTTGCCGATCGCCCCATCTGCTCAACCTTTAACGGACTTGCCTACCCGTTAACTACCCCCGGCACGTTCGAAAACTGATCTCCGCCGTCGATCTCTGCAGATCGATGGCTCTCATACAAAATCCTGATTCCTTCCTACAATCCCCCTTTTTCTCCGCTGACTTTCCAAAACGTTCCCGACCGTTGATCGCAATACGATCAACGGTTCCGATTGCTCCATTTTCCCGCATGCCCTCCAATGCAGATCTGTCCATATAACGCAGGATTTTCTCATTTTGTTTGTATTTTGCAGGTTTTTAAGGTTCTTTCATCGTATTTTGGGAAAATTCGAAAGACGAGGGTGACGACTCCCGTTCTTTCGATTCATCCAGAGGATCGACCACAGGGTGAAGAACAATGTTATCAATAAGGTTTCATGAGCCTTGGTTGTCGCGCATCCCTGTAAAGCTTGAAGAATACCGCCAAAATCAACACAGAGAAAGGGTATCGGATATTGAAGACAATGGTAAACCAGAGCAGCAGATTAGTGGACAGATTGGCGGGGATTATGGCTAAGACAGTTATCAAAAGCCTAATCCCCGACTCAGAACACAGATTAAAGGAAAACCTAAAAGTGTTCATCAGACATATGGCCTCCACCGCCATACTTTGAGGAAAATTGATTCCTCAACCACCGAAGTGCCACCTATTGCCTCAAAATGTTCAATCAGAGGCCGAATTTATTGAACAAGATCAGATATTGTGCCTCGAAGCAGCCAAGGAAGTTATTTCTGCCCCAAGTTTAATGACAGAATGTTTGCAGAGTAACCCTAATAGTACGCAGAGCCTCAAAGGTCAATAAAAGCTCTCTCCGAGCTTACTTCATAAGTATAAACACATTAATGCAGTGGAAAACCTGTATGTTTTCTTCATCGAGCTACCAAAGGCCAGGAAGACATTAATTCTGCATTAATTGTATTTGAGATCTTTTTATCAGATCTCACCTCCTCATCCTTCTATAAATACTTCAATAGAAGATGAGTGAGGGGTTGGATTGGCTGGTTGTTAATGTAATTGCTGAAGTATCATAACTGCCTCTGAGCAGAATACTCTTGACTGTAAATAGTGGTTTCATTGGCTCTTGGAGCTCTGCTTGTAACAGATAGGTTAGGTTGTGAAGAGAGATGGATTAAAACATTGGATCTGAAGATTGTAACTGGTTTGAGGCATCAATAGAAGTTGATTTATGGGATCCTGGTCTATGCTAATGGTGATGTTATTCTCACTGTAACCTGTATTTTGTTTCTGTTTCTAGTTTGTTTCATTTTCTACTGTAAAGAACAGTTTAAACAGTGTTAGGACCTACTGTATATCAGTAACCTTCTCTGGCTAAAAAATATTTATCTCAATGTTTTCTTCTAACTGTGTTATTTAGAAATGATTTAATTCAGTCTAAGTACAGAGATGCTGGCGTTCCCTCATCTTTTTGTCACAGCTGGATGTTGTTTTTAAATGTTACTTTCAATATATGTTGTGTGAGGATGAATTGAGGAAATCAAAGGTTAGCCCTGAGTCCCTTTCTTGTTTGCTCAACTATTTGATTGTTTCCCTTAAGATGTGTCAAAAGTTGACTAGTTTCGAAGTACTTATCAGATCTTAGGCCATTCTGTGTTATCTCTGTGATTTTCTTGGAAGTAACTAAGTAAAGAAGAGCTAGGAGAGGATATGGTGAGCCCAGCCCGCTAGTTTCTACTCCAAAGGTTGCCTTCAAGTTCCCCTTCATTTTTATTTTTATTCTATTGGAAGTGTATCAAAGGCTGGCTAGTTTCAAAGTACTTACCAGATCCTAGTTTGCTTCTATGTTTTTCTTAAGTGCCTGGTCAAAGGCTGGCTAGTTTCAAAGTACTTACCAGATCCTGGGCTACTCTTTGTTCTGCATCTGTCATTTCCCTTACTTATTGTATCACTCCATTCCATAAATCAAACTTTAAAGAGATCCTTAGGCATAGAAGACTTGCCCCATAGATCACTCTTAAACCTGAATGATTCAATTAAATCCTCTTATGACTCCATAGCCTAATGGATTGAAAACTTGCCATCATCCTTTTTTCATGATCAAAGCTTAATTTTTGCTTGCAACTTCTCACCTTTGAACCTATTTGCATATAGATCTTTCTGCCTCAGACAGCAACTATGTTCAACCATCCGAAAAAACCAAACAAAACCCTTGGACCTCATAACTATCCTAATATCATTACCCTAAACTTCAAAGACAATATCCATCTTTGTACATATTGGAGAGATCCCTCTCCGGATTCAGGAGGGCTAGATCCTAGAATCCCAAAGTTGGTTGAAATGATGTTAACTCTGTGATCGGACTTTGCCAATCTTGCTTATTACAGAGACCTAACATTCCTGGTGACTCCGCTAGGGAACTTCTTACCCAGAAACTTCATAAGACCTTGAGAGTAAAAAGTAGCCTTTTCAAGCACTCCCAAGAAATGGTAATCATGATGAGACTTGTTTGGATCAGTGACAAACTAGGTCAACCCTAGGATTCTTTGAGTTTTCATCTAACCTTGGAAGATCAGTGAGCTTGGCCATAAGGATAGACTGTCTTTGTTTCATAATCGTAGCTAAGTTTTGAGGCAAAGTTAGGACATTCTTCTAAACCATAAATAAAAACAATTCAGAAAATACCAAAAATATTTCAGATTGGTAGTAAAACACTACTTTTTGATATCTTGTTTGCATTTTTTATGTGTTTTACTCTATACTCTTCAGACAGAGTCTGGAAAGGGCCAGGTAGCCTCCAGATCTCATCCTCTTGTTGAGGCGACACATCTGGTGAATGCCCTCCCAGTCAATCTCTGGTTAGAGTTTGTTGTGTTTTGAGATATCCTTGAAAAGGGAGGCTTCACAAACACTGCGGTGGACAGTATGCCCCTTTGATAACACTCTATACTTTCCACCTGGCAACTCCACAATCCTGAACAGACCTTAAGACTCCACTGGGAAGAACCCTCATCATTACCACACCCTTCAAACCAAGTTAAAAGGCTGTAGGATTAGAAGTGAGAAAACAGATTAGTTGACCTCTCAAATATTGTCATATCTGGTTGAACTTTTCTTGTTTATTTGGGTCTAAAAACTTAGCATAGTGGCTCCTAAAAGGATTCACACTAGAGCCCATCCTGACCCTGATCCCCCTGAGATAGTTGATAACCCAGAAGGAATCCTTAGGAAGTCTCCTAAGATACAATTGTCAACTGTTTTCAGATCACCCTTAAGAGTTAAGTCAGTCCCTGAAAATCTTTCAGCTCTTCAGAAATCGCAAATTGACTTATTAAACCCATTCAGGACTAGGTCATTTGGTGATTTAGACCAGCTGGATTCTGACCCTTCACTTTCATCTCCCGAAACTAGTGAACCCCTTGGGGATAGAGAGTCAACACCTCCTGATTTACATTTTCTACATAATCTAGGTGCCTCTCATCCAAGATCAGCTCAGAAATCTACTGATGTTCCATCCACTTCTGTTCATCCGTCATCCACTTTTCAAACCACTCCACTTCAACCCATACCTCCTCTTGTAAATCCACCACATATCATGGCCGCATGGTATGCCCCCTTAGTCCTTCCTGTACCATTAGTCAACCTTCCACAGGACTATCAGTCCAAAATTCCATTGTATGATGCTAGCAATACTATAACAGCATCTCAACATGTGGACAAGATGAATGACTACTTTGACAGAAATGAAATTGATGATGATTCTGTCAAACTTAGACTATTTGCTCAAATTTTGGGGGGAGAAGCAAGAAAATGGTTTAAAGGTTTAAACCCCCACAGCATTAATGATCTCCAAGGCTTCCATCAAACCTTCTTAAACAAATGGGAAGTGAGGAAGAATCCTCTCCAAGTCCTTGCCGACTATAACAATCTCCATAGGAACCCTGGGGAAAGTGTACAAGCTTATTGTACCAGATTCAACAGCGTGTATAATGCACTTTCCCCTGAACTGAAACCTCCTCAGGGCTCAGCTTTAAACAAATTTCCTGAAGGGTTTGATCCTGACATGACGTATTCACTCAGAGAAAGATTTTTTGCAACCCTTGAAGACATGCAAAGAGGTGCCCTTTCTGTGGAAGTTAACCTTATGGAGAAAAGAGCAAGGATGAAAGCTGAAAAGAGAGTATCTTTTAGAGAGGAGTCCACAACTTCCACTCCAAACTCAAAGATGGAAAGAATGATGGAAGAAATGATGAAGAAAATGAGCATTCTAGAGAGAGAGCAAGCAAGTCTAAATCAAAACGCTCCTCAAAACAGAAACCAAAACCAGAATCAGAATATGAGAAGAAATCAACCCCCAAACAGACCTAGGGAAGATGATCAACAGATCATTCCTCCCTTCCATCAAAACTTTTTAAGTGAGGTTGAACAAATAGATCATATAACAGAGGAAGATGATATAAACTTATTTGGGATAGACGATGATGACTTTGGGGTTCATTATGATAAAAAACAAGGTCTTTATACACCTTACGATGACAAAAGAGATGATAATGAGAATTATTATCAAAACATGGAAAACGCTGTCATAGAGCCTTCAAGGGAATATGAACTCAGAAGTAGATCTAATCAACAAACCCCCAACAATGAAACCTCTGACAAGCCTTCTCAAAGCAGCACTGCAACCAAGTCTAAGACAATCAAACAAAAAGACAAAACAGTGGATGTTAATTCTGGTAATGGTAAAAAGAAAGACACTCAAAATATTGAAAAACAGAGTGCAAACATTAGCAGTGCTAACACCTCGGTTTGTACTCCTGGTAAGACAACTGTCTCAACTGTAGATAAACCAAATCAGCAAGATGTTATTTCTAATAAAGTGGCAGTAAACAAGGCTGAAATCAATGCTTTAAAGAGTCAAAACCTTTTCAATCTGGAACAGGAAATCTCAAAGATCAAAATCTCTGTTCCTTTGACTGAGTTAGCTGCCCAACCTGTATATAGGTCCAAAATTTTGAAGGCTTTGAACTTAGAAGATAATGAAGATACACCCAATCTTAATGATGACCAACCAGAGCTTATTTTTGGTCCAAATATTGAAGGAAAGTTCCAATAAGGTCCTGTCCCTCCCTTTTACATAAGCTTAAACATTCATGACAAAAATTTTCACAATGCTATGCATGACTCATGCGCTTCCCATAATTTAATGCCAAAAGCTGTAATGGAAATCCTGGGTCTTGAAATTACCAGACCTTACAAAGACTTGTATTCCTTTGACTCAAACAAGGTTAAATGTCTAGGATTGATAAAAGATCTCTGTGTTAACTTAGCCCAGATTCCAGCCAAATGTTTAGTCATGGATGTTGTTGTGGCTGATGTACCCCCAAAGTATGGAATGCTTTTATCAAGGTCTTGGGGTGCTAAGTTACAAGGAACCATGCAAATGGACATGACCTACGCGACTATCCCTGTTTTTAATCAAACTAGAAAACTTTACAGGGAATCCCACATGCAGTACATAGTGACAAGTCAAGATCGGCCTCAAAATTCCCCTCTCTATGCTATAAACACGAGCCTTGATTCTTTTATCATGTTTAATGATGAAACACTTACAGAACAAATCATTTCAACAAAATCAATGGCTGAGATGGAGGAAGAGAAAAACAACGTTGAACTGCCGAAACAGTCTATTATGTCTAAAAATCCTAGCAAACTAGACACAGGTCTTGAATTGCAAGTCATCAATCCCTCGAACTTAAAACTTCACAGTCAAGAAGACAACCCTCAACCTGATGAAAAACTTGAAGAGTCGAGTCATGCAAAGGATATGCACCAAATTGATATAACTGAAAATGTTCCTCTCTGGACTATGTATTTTGATGGGTCATGCACTAGAACAAATGCTGGTGCAGGTGTCTAGATTACTAACACTGAAAACAATCATACAGAATGCATTTCATGTAAATTAAACTTTCAGTGTTCCAATAACATAGCAGAATATGAATCCCTTCTCCTAGGCTTGCATCTCTTGAAAAAGTTAGGTGCCAAGAGAATCAATGTGTTAGGTCTTTGTAACAAGCAAGATTGGCAAAGTCCGATCACAGAGTTAACATCATTTCAACCAACTTTGGGATTCTAGGATCTAGCCCTCCTGAATCCGGAGAGGGATCTCTCCAATATGTACAAAGATGGATATCGTCTTTGAAAGAAAATCAATGTATATGGGGATTCTGAATTAATCATTAGGCAAGTCAATGGGGAGTATAATTCCAATCACCCCAGACTTAGGGCCTACAGGAATTATGTCATGGATCTTTTAAAAACGTTTGAGGAGTCCAACCTGACTTTTGTCCCAAGGAAAAGAAATATTTCAGCCCACAATTTAGCCTTTGCTGCTAGAACCTGCCCAACACTATATGATGACACATCTCAGATGAAATTCAGGCCAGCCGTCCCAGATAACAAGAAATATTGGCAGGTGTTTGATGGAGATAAACAAATAGAAGACTTCATGCAATTCAGAAATGATTTTGAACTCCATAGTTCAGATTCAGATTATGACACAGACTGCAGTGAAGAAAATTTTCTTGGGGAAGAAGAACCGTCTCCTGAGCTTGTAGATATAAACCTCCAGACTGTCAAACTTAGAAACCAAACAGAATTAAGTGCAGAATCTGAAACAGAGGAATTGGAAACTCTGCATTCTAAGGATGATAGTTTGCCCAAGGGTTTGGCCCTTCTAGAAGAACTGTTCGATTTTAATGATGTGGCCAACAAGCCTAAACTGGAACCTATAGAAACTGAAGTGGAGGAATGCAATATAGGCAGTGAAGAAAAACTGAAAATGATCAAACTATCCAAAACTTTGCCAGCTCACATTAAACTCAAATACCTTGAGCTATTCAAAGAATTTTATGATGTTTTTGCATGGAGTTATGAAGATCTTAAATCCTACGACACTGAAATAATACAACACAAAATCCGTCTTAAAGAAAACCAAAAACCATTCAAACAGAAACTGCGCAGAATAAACCCTGTTCAGTTGCCATTGGTTAAGAAAGAGATTATGAAGATGCACGATGCTGGTATTATTGTCCCTATTAGATATTCTGAGTGGGTATCTAATCTAGTGTCTATTAGGAAGAAGACTGGAGAAATCAGGCTTTGTATAGACTTCAGAAATTTAAACAAAGCTTCATTAAAAGACAACTACCCTTTGCCTAAGATGGATCATATTTTACAAAGGGTGGTGGGGTCTAAAAGAATTTCTTTGCTAGATGGTTATTCAGGGTATAATCAAGTCTTATTCCACCCTGATGATCAATTAAAGACATCTTTTACCACACCATGGGGCACTTTCATGTATGTGAAAATGCCTTTTGGTCTAATGAATGCTGGAGCAACCTTTCAGAGAGCCATGGACATAGCATTCTCGGAAGAATTGGGCTTCTTCATCATTATCTATCTTGATGATGTAACTGTGTTTTCAAAAACAGATGAAGAACATTTAGAACATTTGAGGAAAGTTTTCGAGAAGTGCAGGAAGTTTGGGATATCTTTGAACCCTAAGAAGACTTTATTTGGTCTCCAAGAAGGTAAACTTCTTGGGCATATCATTTCAGAAGAGGGTATAAAGATTGATCCCATGAGGATTGAGGCCATATTGCAAATCTCTCATCCTTGAAACATCAAAGAGTTGCAATCTTTCATTGGGAAGATAAAATTTTTGAGAAGGTTCATCCCCAACTTGGCTGAGCTCCTTAGGAATATCACAAACATGTTGAAAAAGGAGCAAGGGGTAAAATGGACCTCAGAAGCAAAGACATCCTTTGAGCTGGTGAAACAAGTGTTAACCAAAGCACCAGTTCTCATAAGTCCTGATTTTTCAAAGGATTTTTATATCTTCTCATTTGCATCAGAACATACTATAGCTGCTGTCCTTTTACAAAAAAATCCACAAGGACAAGAGCAGCCCATTGCATTCTTTAGCAAGGCATTGAGGGATGCCCCTTTGAGGTATAACATTATGGAAAAACAGGCTTTTGCTTTGGTAAAGGCTTTGAAAGACTTCAGAGTATACATCCTTCACTCACACATCATTGCCTTTGTCCCAAATTCGGTTGTAAAAGACATTCTAACCCAGGATCCAGATGGTAAGAGAGGTAAGTGGATTGCTGTTATTCTTGAATATGATTTAGAGATAATACCCACTAAGCTCATCAAAGGCCAAGGTCTAGCTAAATTAATGGCTGAATCAAATTGTGAACTTCTTGATATTAATATGATCGATGCTTTGGATAACCAAGAAGAATTCTCAACTCCCGTCGTTGAAGAGCATTTTGTGAATTCTCCTTGGTATAGTGATATTGTTTATGTTTTGCTTAATCTGAATACACCTCCTAGTTTATCCAAAACAAAGGCAAGCTTTCTAAAGTTAAAAGCTATAAACTATTGCATTATTGATAAATGTCTTTATTGGAAAAATGCAAGTGGTATATTGCTTAAATGTTTGCCTGAGTTTGATGCAGAAAAGATTAAGCAGGAATTCCATGAAGGAGAGTGTGGAGGCCATTTGTACTGGAAGTCAACAGCCAACAAAATTTTGAGGGCTGGTTTCTATTGGCCCACCCTTTTTTCTGATGTACACAAAATGACAACTACTTGCCGTAAATGCCAACTGTTCGAGGGCAAGAGAAAATTACTACCCCTTCCTCTGCATCCGATTATTTTTGAAGCCCCTTTTCAACAATGGGGACTTGACTTCATAGGAGAAATCCATCCACCATCTTCTGCCCAACACAGGTGGATTCTTACCGCCACAGACTATTTCACTAAGTGGATAGAAGCCATTCCTTGTAGACAGGCCAATGATTCAGTTATCATAAAATTTATGGAGACTAACATCCTTTCCAGATTTGGCTGTCCTACCAAGATCATCACAGATAATGCAGCAGCATTTGGATCAAAGAAGATGGTGGAATTCTGTCACAAGTACCAGATAACATTGGGACACTCCACAGCCTATTACCCTCAAGGTAATGGACTTGCAGAATCTTCCAACAAAATCTTAGTGAACATAATAAAGAAACTGTTGGAGGACAATAAGAAGTCTTGGCACACAAAGCTGATCCATGCACTTTGGGCTGACAGATTAACCTTGAAGAAATCCATTGGTATGTCACCCTTTCAGCTTGTATATGGTACAGATGCAATTTTTCCTAACAGTCTGGGTGTACCAGTTATGAAGTTAATTCAAGAGTTGCAGACTGAAGAAAATGACATAATCAGAAGGATAAATCAGACCATTCATCTTCAGCAGACCAGGGAGGAAGTGTATAACAAAGCATTTCAGAAGCAACACAATATCAAGAGAATATTTGATAGAAGAACAAAGGCTAGCAAATTCAAGATTGGGGACAAAGTTTTAAAGTGGGACTCGAAGAGGGAAGACAAGGGGAAGCACGGAAAATTTGACAACCTATGGCTTGGCCCTTACTCTATTCATTCATTTGCTGGAAACAATGCATTCTTCTTACAAGAGCTGAATGGAACAGAATTGTTTGGGGGTCCTGTCAATGGCAGGATGCTTAAGCATTACTTTTCTTAAACTAATTTTTTTGTTCTGAAGCCTTTTTACCTTTTCCGTTGTAAATATCTCATCCACCATTGCATTCAAAAGTTATGAAAAATAAAAATACAAAAACATGAAAAAAAAAAAAAAAAAGAGGGCAGAAGTGAAAAACAAGAAAGGCATAGCCCCATGCCAAAAAGAGAAATAATTCTGAAAGTGTGCAAGCTCAAATGCCACTCCTCAAAATACACTTCTAATTAGTCAAACTGTTTAATCTTGACTAATTAGCTTTCAATTTTCTGCTGATAGAGTAGCGAATTTGATTTGCCAAACTGTTAAATCTTGGCTTATCAGTAGATAGATTAGGATAGAAATTAAGGTTCAAACAAACTCAAAATCTGAACCAAAGTTCCCAAGAGAAAGATGACTCAAAACTGTTTTATTCTCTGAGTCATAAAAGAGAAGACCTGGTTCTAATCCACTCAAAACTTGAACCAGAAGAAAGGCAAAGATAGCTCACAGAAGAAGAAAAAACAGAGCTATGAAAAGAAGAGAGAAGGCCATGATAAGAAACTTTCAGATCTTAAGCCTTCAAATTTTGATGTTAAAATTCTGCAAATAATAATCTATGTGCAGCATGTATTTATGCTATAGATCATAGCAAGTCAAACAGCTCAATCTTGACTTGACTATTTTTAAATTTCTGTTGTAGAATTTAGAGAATGAAAGTTTGTTGGACTGTTTAATCCCAACAGACAGTAGATTAGGTAGAGAAATGTCTGAGCTCAATTGTTTAATCTGAGTTCAGGGAGAAATAAGGAGTAGGAATAGATTAGATTTCATGCTTTCAAAAGAATAAAATGTTGTGTAAAGAGTTTGCCAATCCAAGTGCACTCTGATGAAGAAAAAAATGTTAGATCAGTAGGATTGGGTAGGTAGAAGTTGTATTGATGAATTTAATTTTTCTTTCATAACTGATATTATTTGTCAAGGAAAAGGCAAGAGCAAGCAATGGGTCAGGCACCAGTCAGCATCCCAGAGAAATCAAGTCTGAATTCTTGATGCCTTCAAGAAGGCACCATCCCCAAGTGGAGCCACTGTTAGCCACCTATATTTTTCCATTATATCAGCTGGTGGCTAAATATTCTTTGCAGCCTTCAAGAAACAAATTCAATCCTGAAGTTGTTGGTGCTTGAAGTCTTTGGGTGAAATTATAAACTGCTGATTAGATCTTCATACATTTCCTTCTCCCAGCCTCTGATATTCCACGAAAATACAAGTCAGATACTGTTGCATCCCTTTTCCTTTACCCTCCCTTGCTTCCATCTTACCTCCATTCTCCAATTTCCTTCATTTTCTTAAAAACCCCACAAAACCATATGTTATTCCCTATCCCTTCATTAATCTCCTTTCCTAAGGTTAAAAACCCATTTTTTAACCTTATCGGAATTATATTTCCTTTTGAAATTCTTTGGAAAAAACCATAGAAAACACATGTTTCTATGCATTAGGCTTAGGCCCCTCAGGCTAAGCCCCTTCCTTTTCTTCCTCCATATACCCCGACGCCAGAACCACGCGCTAAGTCAGATAGGCACTTAACTCTTGAAATTTATTTTCTGCCCGAAAAACATTGAAAAACCTTCGTAAAACGCAAAAATCGGGTTTATTTTATTTTTCATAAAGTTTTCCGCCAAAGAAATTATGTTAAAACTCGACCGTTGATCTGCCCCACAGATCAATGATGCGGAGCACGCCTCACCTGGTCGACCCCCTTTCCATGTTGTTTCCCGTTCCCACCGGTTTCATCCCGCACCGCTTTTTGCGTCAAAGTGGTTTTCTCCCGTCGGCCAGCGATTCCAAACGCTGGTCGACACGTGTCCTTCGCCCCATTCCAAAACCGCCATGCTATCACATCGCCCGCTCATTATCTTTCGGACCATAGCCCTGCAGCGGGATTCACCTCCACCGTCGGATTTGGGCCCTCCCATCTGACGGTTGCCGATCGCCCCATCTGCTCAACCTTTAATGGACTTGCCTACCCGTTAACTACCCCTGGTGCGTTCGAAAACTGATCTACGCCATCGATCTCTGCAGATCGACGACTATCATACAAAATCCCGATTCCTTCGTACAATCCCCCTTTTTCTCCGCTGACTTTCCAAAACGCTCCCGACCGTTGATCGCAATACGATCAACGGTTCCGATTGCTCCATTTTCCCGCACGCCCTCCAATGCAGATTTGTCCATATAACACAGGATTTTCTCATTTTGTTTTTATTTTGCAGGTTTTTAAGGTTCTTTCGTCGTATTTTGGGAAAATTCGAAAGACGAGGGTGATGACTCCCGTTCTTTCGATTCATCCAGAGGATCGACCATAGGGTGAAGAACAATGTTATCAACAAGGTTTCATGAGCCTTGGTTGTCGCGCATCCCTGTAAAGCTTGAAGAATACTGCCAAAATCAACGCAGAGAAAGGGTATCGGATATTGAAGACAATGGTAAACCAGAGCAGCAGATTAGTGGACAGATTGGCGGGGATTACGGCTAAGACAGTTATCAAAAGCCTAATCCCCGACTCTGAACATAGATTAAAGGAAAACCTAAAAGTGTTCATCAGACATATTGCCTCCACTGCCATAATTTGAGGCAAATTGATTCCTCAACCATCGCAGTGCCACCTATTGCCTCAAAATGTTCAATCAGAGGCCGAATTTATTGAACAATATCAGATATTGTGCCTCGAAGCAGCCAAGGAAGTTATTTCTGCCCCAGGTTTAATTACAGAATGTTTGCAGAGTAACCCTAATAGTACGCAGAGCCTCAAAGGTCAATAAAAGCTCTCTCCGAGCTTACTTCATAAGTATAAACACATTAATGCAATGGAACACCTGTATGTTTTCTTCATCGAGCTACCAAAGGCCAGGAAGACATTAATTCTGCATTAATTGTATTTGAGATCTTTTTATCAGATCTCACCTCCTCATCCTTCTATAAATACTTCAATAGAAGATGAGTGAGGGGTTGGATTGGCTGGTTG